>JAPYZO010006492.1:0-15424 GCA_030522905.1 Torymus flavipes | reverse complement strand
TGAAATCTTACTCTTGATTTCATACCATTGCCTCCATCCAATCGATCACAATCACCATTCACACACAACGGGAGTGCAATTTTATTTACATTCTACAAATGTTTAATTTATTTACAAAGAAACCCATCCTGGTAGAACATTGGCCATAAGGAGCAATAACATTATAATTATTATTTGGCAGTTTAATACAGCCTTTAAATGGAAAATAACAGTTTAACGAAACATGTGTACGATAATAAATTATCGTTCAAATGTATCATTAAAATTTTATCATAATTATTTGCAAGTATTACATTTTAAAAAATGATCAATTTAATTGAAAATAGACTTAACTTTATTATTATAACAATTATAATGTACCGATACAACTATAACTAAATAGTAGACATGTAACATACCTGCAACATTAGAATAATATCATTGATGATATTTTGCTTAATGTGGAGACAGAAGAAACGTTGTTTAACTAGCCTCGTGCTCGCGCTCTCGACGCCGACCCGTGATAGCAAAATCACACGAGGCCGGCGCCAAGCACGCCCACGTGTACTCGATATTAGCCACTTACAAGAGCTATCATTATGGCGACGGCGATAGCGCAAGGAGGCGACGTCTTGGCGATGATGTCCCCGTTGACAGAAGTCAACTGAAATTTTACGCCAAGCCTTATATAACAAAACAAAGTTCAAAGTATCTTACAAAATTTGAGTCCTGACTAGTCTTGGCGAATTCACATATAGTTATAAAAGCACTTTACATATGAAAGAGTATTGACATGTGGATGTCTTTATTAGTTTATTATTTGTATTTAGTTTATTAATTTTAATCTATCAATTTGTAAATAAATCCTTTGTACATTCAATTTTTTTATCCATCACTCGCTGCTGTGTAAGTTATATTTAAAAATTTTTACATATATTTATTCATTTTGTTATTTGGTAAATATTGTATATTTATAGGTACAGTTTTAACACATCTCCTTTGAGATCAACAATTCAGTTGTCCGTTGATATAGATTTAAGATTTGAGTGGCTTTAGTGTAGAAAATATCTTTGGAGCCAATAAAATATATAATAATCTAGATCTCTTATACGAAAGGACCAAAATCAACTTTAATTGGGTGTAAATTGTAGCCAAAGTCACTGAGTACCTATAAGCATACAAAATTTTCTAATTACATAGAATATTTTGTATACTCCTTGATAGTACCTTTAGCTAGAATTTTTATTACTTGATAAGTCACTTATGGGCTGGGTGACTCTATCGCAGGAAATATTGGGAACGTATGGTCAAAACTTGATTCATATTTGTCTATGATAGTTAGGGCATGTATGTATTACTTTTACAACATTATATATTTACATTATACATATTCTTCCATTTTCAAATAATTTAGTTTTCAATGAAATATTTAATCATTATCGTTACAAAGAATCATATCAAATTGTCCCTTTGGTCCATCGAGTTCATATATGTCCAGCGGTAAAAGTCACTTAGCCTATATTAAATACATATAAATGTTTAATGATTGAATAGCATTAAGCAATACTATATACGACAGAGCAGAGACAAAAATGCATGAAAGGGCTTACCGGTTTACCTTGATATAAACCTGGGGAACGGAACCTCGATTACTGCTAAACCTACAGGCAACGTCTTCGTCAAACTCGGCATGATCTCGGGGATGACAGCACGGACAGCAGTAGGTATTTCTTATAACCTATAGAAGCCACTACGACCATTCTCTCACGTTCGAACTTTCGTCTTCGTTACTCACAAAGTCCTAACCCATGAAGTGCGACAGCGCTGGTTGCAACACTATAGGTCTACACGTACACGCTGTTTGATGACTACCGCGCACATATGTGTGAAAACGCGGTGTTGCGAGTTTGCGACCGGTTCTTATCATACGCGTTTCAAGAGTCGCGCTTCAAATCGCAAAAAACTACGGAGCGCACTACCTAGACTCCATCATCGGCCACCCCAAAGACCTAGACTACGCATTCGTTGCGTTCTAATACCTAAAGGTAAAAAGCTATGGAACGCACCACCTCGACATCATCATCGTCTACTCCGAACACCTGGACCTCCTATTAGATGCGCCGCGACATCTAAATGCAAAAAATTACGGATCGCACCACCTAGACATCGTCATCTGCTACCCCAAAGGCTTTACCTCGAGTTCCTCGGGTACACTTCGAAAGGGCCTCGAATTCACCTGGAGCGATCCGCGGGTGCGCATCGGATTAGCCTCGGAGGAACCTGGGCTCTACCTCGGCTCGAGCCGGGGCTGGAGCCGAGCTGAAGCCGAGGCAAATCTGATGCTGCAGCCGTGGCAAAGCCGATGCTGGAGCCGAGGATTGAGCCGAGGCATAGCCGAGGTTCGAGCTGAGGTAAAGCTGAGGTTGGAGCCGAAGTAAAGCCGAGGTTCGAGCCGAGGTAAAGCCGAGGTAAAAACTCGATTGGAGTTAGCTCCGTATGATCTAGGGACATTTTAACACTCACTAGATTACAAAGCAGAGCACGCATACAGACCCTATGACCCCCGCTACATAAGGCTGCCGGCACATTGGAACGATTGTACGCGGACCGACCCGAATGTGCTCGGCCACGCGCGGAGTGAGTACACGCGCTCGCTTCTCTCATGGGTTGTCATAGTTCCCAACCAATGAGAGAAGCGAGCCCGTGTGCTCCCTCCGTCAATTGAGTATTAAGTATATCAAGCGCTATGCAAGTACAGAAAACATATGCGCCTGAATGAAATTTGATGTCGCAGGAACAGCCACTGTATCTCTGCCACTGTGAACGCACCCTTAGAGCACGTAATTATGAAAAGTAATTATGAACTCGTAATTATGAAAAGGTTTAGTTTAGAAACGAGCAGGTCTTCTCCTGAAAAAACACCGATTCTGAAGATATGACAATTTCATCCGAGTCAGACTTCAATAAGTTAATTTGACGGCAAGTTGATTCGTTGTCAACCTCGCCAACCTCTTTAGCGCCCAGCACTGATTACTTCATAGTTTCTCACATAAACATAAATTCATTAAGGCGAAAGGGCGATGTCGTTACGAAATACATGGAATATATTAAGCCGCTTACCGGAAACGTGGCTTGAGCCGGACTTTCTAACGTCTCATGTATAACTCGACGATTACAATCTATTAAGAAATGATCGCGGTCTGAAAAACAAAAATAAGACTCGACACATGCATGGAGGCGGAGTAGCTTGCTATTCATAGATCCCTTATATCTCAAGTCCTATTTATGTTAAAAATTTCAATCACTGAGACAGAGTTTCTATTGGAAATAGCTTCTTCTGCACCTGGCGCTTCGAAATTGCTGCTAGCAGTTGTATATAGACATGAGGAAGGCCATGTACTTACTGTGCTTAAGACTACTTTCCATTCTCGACATATTTTAGACGCTATTGCTGAACGCTCCCTATATTTAGTCTCGTATGAAGCTACTAACTGTAGTAATAATGCTGTCACATCTATTGATCTTGCGATGGTGGATAGTTCACCTAAGCTCGTTTGATTTAGTAAAACCGACTCTCCTATTGCGGCAGTGCATTTATCCATTAATTTAATCTATAAGTTCGTAACGGATAAGATTAGGAATAAAATTGTAACATACCGTAATTTTAGAAACTATGACAAAAAAAAAGATGACGGAAGATATTGTTAGGGCACTATCATGCAATCCTGCTATAAATTATATTTGTCCTGATACGTCTAGCATTGTTAGTTATTTTATTAAGGTTCTTCAGTATAGCCTTGGTCATCACGCTCCATATGTTACTCGTACTATGTCAAGACGCTCCTCGCCTCGATGGATAACAGCGAACATAAGATAGTTTTGTAAAGTTAGAGATGTACTATGTAAGCGTGCGCAGCGTCTACGATCAGCATATTTTCTTGCACAATATACTACCAAGCGTTGCGAATTAAAAGAACTTATGTTATCTACAAGGCAGGCCCGTTTGCGAAATGAATTAGCCTCGACTAATGACAGTACTCACATCTGTCGTATTTTGAAAAAGGAAGGACTATCTGCTGATAAAAATAATTTCAGTTCAGTTGCATGTGTACTCCCACCTTGCCCCTCAAGATCGCTTGCTGTAATAGTCGCACCTATCTAGTATATTAGTTACGGTACCTTATCTTTTCATGAAATAACCACCGCTGAAGTCTACGAATGCTTTCCAGCAAATCTAAAGGACAAAGGTCAAATCTGCTACCTTAGAAATATCTCAAGAGTCTACGTTTACCACTTTTACCTTTTTCAGTTGAAATATTTAATAAATAATAATAATAATAATAATATATTTATTTGGTGTGCTCAAAATACAATTACATAGGTTTAATTAATATACATAGTACGTGAAGTGATACAGTTATTAATACAGAGTAGACAAAGAGATTGCGCAGTCAATGTACTTAAATACTAAAAACTGAAAATCTAATATCACAGAGCTAAGAGAGTGTATCGCAATTAACGAGAGTCAAAGCAGTGACTAGACGTTGTTGTTGTTAGTCTGGTAAAGCAAGATTCAGCTTAGTCAAGAGTTAATAAATGATTTTTTAGGGCGCTATTAAATCTAGACAGTGAAATGCATATATTTCACAACCGGTCGTAGGGAATTTCATATGTGAATATCTTGAAAACGGAGGGACTGGCATCTGAATTCAGTATATACACGGGAAATTTTGAGGTATCCAGTACCTCCTCTAGCTAGGCGATCAAATTGACGCATTTCAAATAACTCTAGAAGGTAGGATGGAACACGAAAATTGATAATTTTGTACAAAAGTATACTCGTAGTATAGATACGTCGCGTATCTGTTCGCATCCAATTTATTCACCTGCGAAAGGGGTAATATATACATTCCGTCTTACTCCAAAGATGTACCTGAAGCATGAATTCTGCAATTTTTGTAGCCTCGTCTTCTGTTCGTTAGTGGCGTCTAGTAAGACAGTAGCACAGTAGTCAAGATGGGGAAGAACCAGTGCCTCAACAAGGCGCTGACGGAGTATCTGGGTAGAATCGGTGTGAGGTTTCCACAAGAGAGTACGATCGAGCACCACGCCAAGAATCGGACCATTTTCGAGACGGGTATAGTGTAGTATAGTGGTACCCGGCCCAAGCTGAATTCCAGACAGTCCCTTTTTGTTGGTCATGTTTGCAGTGTGCCCGAAAAAAATAGCCTGCGTTTTGTTTCGCTTCAGACAAAGGCTCGATCTCACCGCCCACCGATCACGAGGCACTTGCACGTAAATTTGAAGGTCGGTGGTGCAAAGTAAATGCATTATGCCATTGGCAACGGTGACTGTACATCATTCATGTATAGGCAGAACAATAGGGGCCCCAGAACCTAACCTTGTGGAACACCCAAATTAGTACCAATCCATTGAAAGGTATCTGATTTTACAAGAACTTGCTGTTGTCGACCTAATAAGTAGGAGTGTATTGGCAGATAGAGTATTTGGCAAATACCTTGCCGAAATCAAACAGTACAGTGAGCCGTCTGTCAAAGCCCGCCCGAATGTCTTCGGTCAACTTAAGTAGAGCGGTAGCAGTACTGTGATGCTTACGAAAGCCAGCTTGAAGGGGATCAAGGATCCATTTGCGACTGAAGAACTCCACAAGCTGATTGTGAACGAGCTCCTCGAGGACCTTGGAAATAAAGCTCAGAAGCGCTATGGGACGAAAGTCGGATGGTGAAGATGGCGCTGATTTCTTTTTCAATGGGATCAGCTGAGCTTTCTTCCAAGCCACGGGAAAGGTATTGCTAACCAGACATGTATTAAATATTTTTACTAATAAATGGGTGATAGTAGGAAGAGACTTAGCTATAACGCTCTGCGGGATACCTTCCTCCCCCCTGGCGTTTATTGCAAAGTACGAAACTGCTGGGACGACGTCGGTAAACGATGCAGGACTGAAGGTGACCGTCATTAGATGAGGAATCCAGCAGTTGTGAGGCATCCTTTGCATTCTCAGAAGGGGAGCATGATACCTGCGCAAGGTGGTTGTTAAGTTCGTCAACATAAAAGCCATGGAGATCGCCAGTTGTTTTCGGAAGAAGTCCCAGATTATGCATTTTCATCCAAAAATTGCCGTTGCAGTCCAGCGTTTCAGTTAGTTTGTCCGTAATAAATCGAGCGCGCTCCAACGCTGTGGCTTCGCAAGCCTGTTAGGGCAGTATCACATTTTCTACGTAGTATATTAATGTTAACGTTAACCCAGGGGGGCTGACGTTTTCTGGGCCGTACTGTCTTTTCAGGTGCTAAAGTGTCTATTGTCTCAGTTAAGTTTGTAGTAATTCGGTACAGTAACTGTTCGAGGCCGGCGTAGTACAGTCGAACGGTGACCAGTCACAATCGGCCAGCGCGACGTTTAGAGCTTTTGCAGAGATCTTGTTATACTCTCTGTATATAAATGCCTCACTCTGTGAACTAGGTGTGCTTGTATCAAGTACTACATCAATAATGTTGTGCCGATTGTGATATGCTAACGCGCTGTCATTAATTACTACGAAAATCACATCAACCCAAGTACCACGGAGATTGGTAAAGTGCATAGGGCCATGATCAATTACCTTAAGCGCCAACTCGCCAGCCGGATCAAGAAGAAATGGTGTGTCTATTTCAGTCGAGGGCAAGTTGGTGTTGAAGTCACCCTTAATGATTTTGGTACAATACGATTCGCTGTGCAGACGCAAATCATTAATGAGAGCAGTGGAATTTCTTTTAAAAGATACTTCGGGCGGATTGTATACTAAACGAAAATGGGATCGATGTTTTCTCCGTGAATAGTGCCCATCAAGTATTCTGTCGTGAAGGGTTTACCTGAATCAATAATTGTGTCCGAATGCTCAAGTTTAGTAAGGTTCCAACCTTTCAAGGTTCCAACATTGAGGAACCCTGCCCTCAAGCCTTTTCCCGCTGTTTTTACTGTAGCATCGCCACGAGATAGTCAATCTGTTTTCTGCCCATCTGGGGGCAATGACGATGAGTTGTACATTTTTGCCATATTCGCAATCTCAATAGCACTGGAGAACACATGTGTTCTCGAACCATCATTCCACTTAGCGAGGAAGAAGTCTTTACGATGCCAGATATACTTAAAGCCAAGTCGTTTGGCTACCGACTTTAAGCTCTGAAATAAATAGAAAGAATGGGCTTCAAGTGCTTCATTTAAATAGATATTAGTGGCGATTATTTTTACAGTATCTCGCTCGCTAAGAATCGAAGAATCGAGATCGCTAGTGTGAAAAAGGTTTACGGTTTTCTTCGCTTCTATTATGCTTCTAACAAGGCTGAGGGATCGCATTTTAACAAGATAGGAGAAGGACAGGTATTGGTCGTCATATCAGAGTTGCCCTTCTCTTTTCTAGCTGCAAGGCGACAGGAAACTATATTTTCAGCGGTAATAGTTGGAAGAACAGTTTTGATTACAGCCAATGCGAACCGTTTATGATGAAAATTAACGTTATTTATTATGTTAGTCATCACAATTTCACAGTCGTTATCGTTAGCGTTATCGGCAGCGGCAACCGGCGGAGACAGCGTGTGACGCGTGCCATTATTATTATTGCTACTGACTAATTTATTACGCTTGCGACTACGTCGGTTTGGGTGATTTGCAGACGACGCTTCGTTCCAGACACTAACATCTATTAAGTAGGACTGTACACAATCTTGTACACAGTCTCGTTTGTACTCGCTTGTAGCGTAGCTGTGCGCTCGACCAGCATGGCTTCTAAGGTGGCCACCTTTGATTCGAGCCTGACGATTTTCTGCGTTAGACTGGGTAAACCGGTCAGAGAATCAATTATTTCCCGAAGTTTGGACGCAATAGAATCCTGCTGGGGTCCGATCGCTTTCTCAACGCTTTCGCGAATGGAGTTCGCACAAGTCACGACGCTTCAAATTACAGAGCCATTCTTGAGGACCGATTAGTCGAGGCGGCTGGAATTTTCTTTGCCAGAATTATTAACGAAGGAAGCTGATGGTGACAAGGACGACGACGTGTTGTAGGAGTAGTTGACCGACGATTTTGTGGTTGGTGTCTTTGAAAAAGGTGACTGTGTTCCTGCGACTGGACGTGATAGCTTTGGGACGAACACAGTATGCCATATTGACAGTACAGTATTGACGAACGCGGTAGCACGGTCGGCATTTGGCTGCTACATAAAATTTGTATGTTCGTCTCCTTGTTGTCGACTCAGGTAGATTGCGTGTTTTTTCCTTCCGTATTCTTATCTTCTTCATCAACTTCGTCTTCATCATCCGTTCTTCGCGCAGCAAGCAGTTGCCATGGATTGACTGAGATAGAGTCAAGTGACGAGGGCGCCTGGTGTGCGGCAGCTTGCCGGGCAGGTTCTCCCTCCTTCTCGCGCTTGTGCGCTTGTAGGCGCTTTTTCTGCTCCTGTATTTGGGACTTTATATTCGTCGCCGGTGTGGACCTACCGACGGGTGTCCCATGGTGGTGCGGCGTATTTGCTTTTGCAGAGCTGTTGCGCTGAGAGTTTTTCTCGCGTTTTTAGCGTCGTCTTTTTCGTCGGAACTGTAGTCGATTTGTTTAGAGCACTCGACGGCTGCTTTCTCATCGTCTTGCTCTTATTAAAAACTGCGGGCAATTTGTTTGGAGCATTCGATCGCTGCTTAGTATTCCGGCATAAATTATACGGGTGATCTCTTTTCTTCCTTGCGCATTTGGTGTGACAGGCTTTATTGCACGTCGAGCAGAAATTAAGCGGTAGTGAGCGGATGAGTACGCCACATACGACACTTTTACTGTCGTCGCTCGCGTCAGAGTTAGTTGGCAGTGTAGTGGTAGGCATCGTGACAGCTGACGTGTTGATAACTGCCACGAGCCGAGGTAGGTAGCGTGGCACAGACTTTGGTTACGTATACAAACTGCCAGTGCGATAGCGCTTAAAAATTTCGAGTAGGTTATGTGGCTCTAGCCGTTTTTTTTCTTTTTGCCTTCATTATCTCACTAAATAAATGTAATAATCCTTAATCCGTTTCAGACACCCGGCCTATCGCGAATCTGTGTCATCTAGCAAAAGTATTAGATAAAACTATAGCCACTCAGATCTCGTAACACCTTGAAATACCTCAATTTGGATTCAGATCGGAGAATAGCACCCAGTCAGCACTTGTGTACTTTACCGATATAATTCGTTACGGTATCGACAAAAATCTGGTCGCGCTTGCAACTCTGTTCGATTTCCGAAGAGCGTTCGATTCGATTGATCACGACTGTAATGAGGAAGTATCTGAATTTCTGCCTGTGACCTCGGATGTTCCGCAGGGCTCATCCTCAGGATCTATTTTCTTCTCTATCTTCATTAACTCTGCCACGATATCTCAAGTACTGTAATTTCTCTTATATTCTCTTTGCTGATGATTTACAACTCTTCCTCCAGTGCCCAGCTAACCTGGGCTCGTAGGTCGTTTACATATGTACAGAATAGTAGGGGGGTCAGGACAGAACCCTGTGGAACGTCCAAATTGGTTTCTAGCCAGTCAGAGTTACCATATTTATCGGTAATAACCGTTTGGGAACGACCTTGTAAGTAAAATTTGATCCACAAGAGAGCCTACCTGGAGAATCCCAGTTGACGGAGCTTTCGCAGTAACTTAAATGGAGATACTGTATCAGAGGCCTCGCTAAAATCAAATAATAATAATAATAATAACGTCACTTTCTTCTAGTCGATGGCCATACGTATATCGTCAGTCAGTTTAAGTAAAGCTGTCTGGGTACTATGATGTCTACGGAATCCGGCCTGGAGAGGGTCTAGTAGATTATTGCTGAGCCGAAGAAATTTACCAAGCAGTGCTGCACGCTCCGTACGCTTGTAGCGTCTGGGGGTAGCATCACGCTTGTCTATGAGTTGCCTCAACTCAGGACCAAGCCAAGGAGCAAATTTCATCCTAATGTTAATAGATTCTAATGGTGCTAGCTGATCAATAGTAAGATTCAGATTTGAATTTAACTTACGTAAAGCACCCTCCAAATCAGATTTGAATGAATTCATGCCAACCCAGTCGGGCAGATATTCTTATAATTCCTGTAAAGAACGAGTCTCTTACAGGCACTGGCACGAATGTATTAATAGTGATATCAATAATAGCGTGTATGCAAAAACTGGGTAAGCATTCATTCTTGTAGTCCAGTATCTCGTCATTTTCATCTAAGAGGATCGGATCAATCCAGGTGTAAGAGTTAGGGTTATGGTGATAGGTTGGTCCATGCTGCACAACTTGTAGATTCAGATTCTTGGCTAGGGTCTGGATGGCATGTGCATCCGCATCGGACGCCAATGACAAGTTTGCATTCAAGCCCCCATGATGATTTTGTAGCAGTAGTCACTGCTGAAATCCTTGAGAACCTCAGACAGGTCGGTGTCCTTTTGCATGGCAATATGGGGGTCTGTATATGACATTGATTAAAATGGGGAGTGAGCTACCCTGTTGACAGAAGAGATACTCTGGGATAGATGGTCTTCCCAGTTCCTTTGTGTTAGAAGATGTCAATTTACTGATTGTGTAGTCATTACGTACATACAAGAAAACTCCACCCCATTTATATTTCGGTCTTGCCTAATCACTGAATAGCCATCGATTTGAATGAGATTAGAGTAGGAGGGATTCTTAGTCAAGTATAGACGAAGTCTTTCAACACGCGATCTTAATGAGTTTATGTTGAGGAAGCCCACCCTAAGGAAACTCTCGTTAGCATTGTTGTTTAAATTTTTATTTGGCGGATGTTGCTTTGAAGCAGGCTGGCACGCCGTGCGAATAGCCTGTAAGTTGGCAGCAGATACGAAAATATGCGCACGCTTGCGGCCCTTGCGCCTAATCAGGAATTTACCACTCGTACAATATGCCAATGGACCTCAAGCTTTTAAAAGCCTGGAATTTTTCAGATGATAACATTTCTTTAATAAATATTTTACGGTTTGGCATGCATGCAGCAGAGTCCGGGTCTAGCAGCTCAGGTTTGATTGTACTCGCGGATAGATAATTATTGGCGAGCGCGCGCTTGGCTCGCAGCATCTCTCTGACTAATCTCGCACTGGTAAGCCTAGCAATACAAAGAGGGGGTGTGCTCGGCCTAGATCCCACGCCCTCCTCCTCCACCCCACTCAACTCCGGAATAGGGCTCTGCGGTTGCAGAGCGCGGGAATTCTTAATAGCACCCCTCCCAAGAGAAGGGGAGACTGTGCTGAGTGTCGCAAAAGCAATATTAAACAAACTCTCTTGTGAGATTTCAAAGTTATTTCTCAAAACACCATTGATAACTATTTCACGACACTCAGTTGTCTCATCTCGAGCCCCCACGCCCTCTGTTACGAGGAACAACCGTGGAGGTCGGTCTACATATGTTCTGGAGTCAGGAATAGAGCCAGGAAGGCTGTCAACAGTAGGCGGAGGACCGCTGCCCGGTGAGGCCGTTCAGGAAAAAAAATTTCAACAATCTAGCTTGTCAATTTTCAATTTTCAAAAAAATTCATCGAATTTTGACAGTTTTTGATCTGTAAAATAAGAAACCAAGTCCCTAGGTGCGATATCATATAAATTAAGAGTAGTAGGAATACCATACTGCGGTACTTTCAAAATTATACCAACAGCCAGTGAACTGGGTGTGCACCAAGATCATACTCAACAAAAAAATGCACCTTCTTATAGGCGCACACACACACACACATGAACACATACATACACGAACACAATACACATACATACATTGTAAGAGTGTATCTGTGTATGTGTGTCTGTCTGTGTGTGTATGCGTGCATGTGTTTGCGCGCGTGTGTGTGTGCGCCCATAAGAATGTGCATTTTTTTGTTCAGGATGATCTTGGTACACACCCAGTTCACTGGCTGTTAGTGTAATTTTGAAAGTACCGCAGTGTAGTATTCCTACTACTCTTAATTTATATGATATCGCGCCTTGGGACTTGGTTTTTTATTTTACAGATCAAAAACTATCAAAATTCGTTTGATTTTTTTTGTTTTTTCATTAAAAATTGGCTTTAATCAAGATTTTTGAAATTTTTTTCCAAACGACCCCACTGTGCGCTGTCCAACTTATGATCTAACTTAGATTCTAAGACCCGGCAAGCACCATGGATACTCTCTATTTCGCCGTGGACTTCCCGCATGTCGCCTTTAAGACCCTCGGTAGAATCCAGCAACAGCCTCGTGTTAGTGACAATCTCACCTAACATACCAGAACGGTTATTTAGCAAGTCCTCCGTCAAGAGCGGATACCCTGGCAGTTAAATTAGCCACATCAACTGCAGTGCCCCCACTTGAGAGAATAGGATATACGCTGAGTGAATCAAGGCCCTTACTCATGAGATATTTAAACTCGTCCAGCTGTGCCTAGATCATATCGAAGCGTCGGAAAAAGAGGTCCATTATACTCATCTGTATCGATACATGTGAGAATGTGAGAGTCCAAGTAGACTCGCCTCACCTGGTGGTACCTCACGGGAAGAATAGTTTAGCTAGTCGTCCGCACTAGGAGTGACAGTGGCGCCACCAGCAGCAACGGCAGCAACTATAGCAGTATCGGCGGCTTTTTTCTCACTGACAGCATTAACAGGTTCGGCAATGACGGCTGCAACATCGACATCCCCAGCCGTTGATCGTCAATCAAGCGTCACAGGCGCTTGTTGGCTACTATGCTGTCCAACACTCGCTCTACTCGTCGAAGGCGAGACTCCGTGTGCCATCGTCACGGCTACCGGTTTTACAGCGGTTTTGGTGACAAGAGTGGTAGTGTACACTCCGCTCGCACGTAAGTTTTGTAGCCAGCGTCGACGCAGGGACGGGCGGCCGGTGGTGGGGAGTCTCGCGAGGCTTTGTCGGCGTGCCACGATGCCATAAATTAATGACGCTCACGTGTGCGCTCATCTGCTTCACTACTTTTGACGTTTTCTGCGCTGCCAGCGACTAATCTACGTTGTAGCAAAGATTACACTGTCTATCCCTCTTTTTATTGGCAGATTTGGGTATCTTCATATATGGGTAACTTCATGTCAACTGTTCCGGTCAAATTAGAGCAAAATATTCAATGGTTCAAAAGTTACAATCAATTCAAAATTTGAAAATCTTGATTTTTTTCAAAAAACATCAATTTTCATGATTTTTTAATTTAAAAACGTGAAACTTTTTATATTACACATTAAATGGGAAAAAGTTTGCAAATTGTGAGTACAATTAAAAAATTCAAGATGTCGGATCCAATATGGCGGCCAAAAATTTTCAATATAATGGTTTTTTAGATATAAGGGTTTTTTGGATCGCTGATTATCGATCTGCTATTAGTGTTTCCAAAATCAAGATGGTGGATTCTATATGACGATCGAAAATTTTTAAAATTAACCGTCGCTATATTGGATCTTCCATCTTGAATTAGGTAAACCTAATAACAGAGTCATAATCAGCGACCCCAAAAACCCCTGTATTCTAATTTACTAGAAATTAAAAAAAAATTTTATATTTTCGACCGCCATATTGGGTCTGCCATCTTGAACTTGGAAAAACTAATAGCATATCCATAATCAGCGACCCAAAAACCCCTATATCCCAATTTTTATGAAATTGGAAGTCATGTTTTGAAAATAGACAGCCATATTGGATCCGCCATGTGTAATTTCTGAAATATAATAGTAAATTCATGATCAGCGACCCAAAAAAACCTCCGTAGACTGATTTTCTCGAACATTTATCATAACCAAGTTGTTTTATTCAAAAATAATAGAATAGCAAAACAATTTTGGCTGCAGGCCGCCATATTGGATACTGACATGTTTAAATTCGAAATACCCCATGGGGGATTTTGAAGGTTAGGGTTAAATCATGTAAAATCATCTGATCTTTTGATTGGTGTGGTCAGAATTAAAAAAAATGCATATTAAAAAAGTTGTTATTGTTTATTTAACAAAAAACACGAATTTTCAATAAATTGGAAAAACTAATAGCAGGTCCATAAAATGCGACCCAAAAACCTATAAATCCGAATTTTCATGAAATTTGAATAATTTTGACAATTTTTGGCCGCCATAGAGGATCCACCATTTGGAATTTCGAAATATAATAGTAGATTCATGATCAGCGACTCAAAAAACCTCCGTAGACTGATTTTCACAAACATTTATCATAAACAAGTTCTTTTTTTCAAAAATAATAGAAAAGCCAAAATTGTTGGCTTCAAGCCGCCATATTGGATGCTGCTATGTTTAAATTCGAAAAACCCCATGGGGAATTTTGAAGGTTAGGGTCCGTGAATGCAAAAAATATACAGTTTGAAAAAATCCGCCTGCAGCTTCGATGTGAAAATATTGAACAAAATTTTTTTTTATTGAAATTTCATGTTTTTTGTTAAATAAACAATAAAAACTTTTTTAATATGCATTTTTTAAAATTCTGACCACACCAATCAAAAGATCAGGTGATTTTACATCGATAATGACCTATCTTAATTTTTTATGCAGCCGTTTTCATATAAAATAATGCTGCTAAAGAAGTATGAAAAAAGTGTTCCTACGGTCCTTAATGGGTTAAAAAAGCATTTTAAAGGGTTTGGAAAACAGGATTTAAAAAAAATTTGTGGAACAAAAAATTTTAAGGCGCAGTCGCAATATTCTTTGATGACGGTTATCAAAAAGCAACCAATCAGAGACTTTCAAAAAAGGTCATAAAATAAATACTGGTACATTCTACAGAAAAAATGCAAACTTTTTCCCTATCAATCTTCTACACACAAAATTTCAAGTATTTTGAGCTTCTCTAGTCTAGAAGACTCATTTCTACTACGCACGTCACTAAAACCTCCATGATTCACCTTTGCTCACGAAGCACTCCTCCGCACGGGACTCGTATCTCAACGGGAGCGTCAAGCGATTGCAACAACCATGATCTCCCGAACAACCCTCGTAGAGACAGTGGGACCTCACTGAAAACTCACGGCGATAATAATTCGCCTGCAAAAATGTCTCCAGAGGACAAGCTCACAATAATACAACACACTCGCTAATAAGAACCATAATATATGAATAAAAGGTGAACTTTATTGAATGTACTCCAAAATGCGAGTCTTCTGTTCTGCGGATAGCACCGTAATAAGAACGCAGCAGCAAATGCGGGAAATATGAGCTTATTTCCTGCAAATGCGAAAAGAAAGTAAAATTACTTTAAAGAGGAAAACAAATCTTTGGTCCAACTCTTCAAGAAAAAAAGTGGCCATTTTTGTTGAGATGGGAATAAAAAAGATTTTATCCTACATTTTATAGCTTTTTCTTAAGGGGACAAGCCATGGTTGAACCTGAAAAAAAGCTATTGTATTAATTCTTTAATAACAAAGCCAATATATAATTTTAAGAGTTGAAACTTTT
>JAPYZO010006491.1:0-15373 GCA_030522905.1 Torymus flavipes | reverse complement strand
CACATGTGGGATATGTGTCGATCACCCGCGGTAGTTATAAGTGACCTTTGGCGGATATTTGGGATCGTGAGAATAAAAGAGAGAGGAAAATTTACGAAACGTATACCGAATCGCAAAATGCATATAAATATATACGGGAGCGTTTTCAAACTATATACTATATTAGAACACAAATATAAATTACGCGAAAATAAAAATTTCCGCTACAACCAAACATAAAAATCAATTCCAAGACGATTTACTGCACTCGAGCACCTTATTCTCCCCTCTCGTGAAAATGGACCACCTCCCAATCCATGAAATCATCCTTGCACCTTTCTCTAGCCAAAAAAGTAAGGATATACCTACGTCCCTTTTATTCGTCTTTCAAGATGAAGAACTTTACGGTTAATGCTCCTGCTTTTTTCGCGTCAGATGTGTCCAGTGGGAGTTAAAAGAGGACTGACTTTTACTCGTACCGCTGGAAAGCTATCAGTAGAAAGTATAAATGATGTCCCGACGCGAATAGGGCGACCGAGACTGAAGGCGTGCGTGAGGTAGAGTTTCGCGAGTCGCTTCGTCTTCGTCGGAGGAGGAGTTTTCTTTTCTAATTATCAAGTGCGCTTTTTGCTGTCGCCGATGGTGAATCGTAATAAGGTTCCAGTTTATTTGGTTTTTTTTAAATTTTTTTTTCGCAGCGTTCGTTAGGATATTTAGATTGAATAGGTGCTTCGGGCTTTTACTTATCTATTTTGTGAAATTAAGCCAGTAGATTTTCTCATAATATGTAACTCTGCAAAATGCAATCAACAAACATTAAAAATAGACTTGGATAAAAATAAATTATTTCAGTTATTACTCGAATATTCACGTATAAAAAAACTTAATTCATCCTATATACGTATATACACAAAAGGATTAAACCCGATGCTGAAAACGCTGTCGTTAACAATCTACGGAATTAAACGCGAAATAATAAACACGCGCGCAGAGAGCCGTGCGATCAATTAATTCAATTTCCTAAAAGCATTTCGCTCCGGAATCCTTCATATTCATCAAAATTTTGCGCGGATGGCTCTTCTACTGCAGATTCATAATCCATTATCCCTTCCTTCCTCGCTTCGTACTTTCTCTTCGAACCAATTCCCAAAAGTGAACATATATATATTATCTTGCTGGGAATATAATACACCTGCGATAATTTTTGCATTTCTTTGGCGATATCCGTTGCATTTTCATCATAATCCGTGAAGCACGTAATTGGGATCGAACAATTGCGACAACGAAATTTCCCGTTCAGCGCTGCTATTTGAACTCGAGGAGAAATGGGAGATCGACGGTTTCGCTTTTTTCACTGGAGAAAAGAGCGCTTTTTGGCCGGGAATGATTCGAGAGTTCAGTATTATAGAATAGAGGATAAAAGCGATTTGGGAGGAGATCAATATTCTGGTTGAATGATTTGCAGAGTTTTCAGGGGGAGACATACCGTAGCATGGAAATGTTTAAATAAATATCATGTAATTTCACGAAATACATTATGAAACTGGTGTGAAAAGTGATTATTTACGACATGAGATCTTAAAAATCACTTTACGCACGAGCTTCATACAGTATTTTATACCACGAGAGCTTATAAATCAAGTCAAAGTTGCGATTTTTATAGGTTAGAGTGGTATAAAAAATATTATAAAATGTATTATAATATTACGTACTAAGTTTTTAGTTTTATTGTGTACAAAGAAGTTTTTGACGTTATCCATTCAAACTCATGTATCAGTTAAGCACAACGAATGTTAACGTTTTAACACCAAGTCTAAACTATGTATACATATTTATTACTAACGCTGTGGCTCTATTAAGTAATTCAGCGTGGCTTTGGTGCGGCGGTGAGGGCAGATTTCGACGCTACAGTCAATTGAAATCTCATTGGCATTGTACCAATCGTGTAGTCTGCTGTGCGTGCGCGCCTCGGACCCTTGAATCCGCAATTAACCGCGCTACAGTGTTCTATGATTGATGGGCTTTTGCGGTTCCTTGTCTGCCGACTGACTTGACCGGATTCCATGCAACTTTGATGGCTATTCATCGCTGATTGAAGGAATTCTCCTTAGAACTAGATAGATTGGATCTCGCTGTTGTTTACGGTATTGCAACGCCGTGTCTGATGTTCGTTGTTTTATCTGTTAGCACGGCAAATATCACCCGACAATGGAATAGCAATCGTTAAGTAGTACAAGTTTTGTGGCGTCAGACGCATTGAAATTTATGCAGGAAAACAAGTAGAAGAGGTCAATGTCAAGTCTTTCATTTTGAAATCTAGTTAATTTTCATAAAAAGCGTCATGTTAATATGCGGCGGTGGATGCAAACACGCGGAAAATTATTCTCAAATGAGGAATTTTTAATCGTGTATCGGAAAAAGGAGCGAGCCGGGCCAGGGGAAATATTGATTTTCGATGGCGTATAAAGGCGAAACTCATTAATGTGAAGGGGTAAAACGTACAATATCTGTCGCTATTTAATTACGGCGCGCATCGATTAAGTTCGAATGTTTCGCTTATTTTCAAATTAATTAGGCTACGAGTGCCGCGTGCTCACGGGAAAAAGTTTTAAACGTTAGAGGAGGCTTTTATCGGTGATTGCATTATTGTTGATTTGACCTACAAGATATTTTTAAATTTTCGTTCCAATACAATTCTTTACTCAGCTTTATTAAATAACTGAGAAAATAATTTGTTTTCGTTACTTGGATTATGGATTATTGGAGATTATTTTCCATCAAAACTCGTTGTTTAACCTAAAAACACGTAAAGTAGTAAAGATTCTTCAAGCTTCCATTTGCCAAAAGTGGCGAAAAATATGCGCATCGAATAAATCTCGCCGAGCAACCCCGTGAAATCCCCCGCAGCGGCTTCTTCCTCGACAAACAAAAGATTGCCTCCTGAAAATCCCTTTATCTCATCACAATAGCTCCACCCTTCGACAATCAACGTCATTACGCACGCAATCACGCGAGAACTAGGCGCAATTACAGCGCCGCGCGTGAATGCGCAACAATTGATGGATCTCAAGGCGGTTATATATGTATTTCGAGGCGGGTACGATGAAGGATAAATATTCCGAGAGGCCGAAAAGAAGAGTTGCTTCTTTGTTTCTGCGAATGCGCGGCCTTGCGCGCACAAATATATCCTTGGCCGCGTCTTTGGCCGTCGTGCTGCTGATTTTTCGATCGGAACGCGAAATCAACTCGCCTCGAAGCTTCGCGATGAATGGTACGATCAAGGGGGAATGGTGTGCAGGCTGGCATTGTTTTTTCCTAGCAGGGCGGAACAATGGGGGAAGTTTCGCGCTCAAGGCTGAGAGTGCTCGATTTTTTGTTTAAAATTTTGCATTGACGTATACGAACGAGTGCGGAAGTATATATCTTTCGAGTTTTTTTTATTTGAGATTGCTGTTTGACGATTTCTGATTGATATATGGTTACGCACGGACTGTTAACAAACATATTCGAATTCGCTGTTATGCGATAATGATTGAGATAGAAAGAAAAACACATGTAATTGCTTTGCGTTCGCACGCGCGGTATTTCAATGTATTCGCATATAAAATGGATAAGTCCTTCACTCAAATTACAAAAATGAATGTACAATGGGGAGTGTAATGAAAAATTATTTGAGAAATTTGTTAAAAATTTTAGGGATGAAATGAAAAAAAGAAAGAGTTGAATTTCTCGTTATATGAATACGAGCAGATCCATATTAATCGTAATTGTGCAATTATATCCTTCAATTTTACATAGTAATTCACTTTTTCTGACATTCTGAAAATACAAATATTGAACTTGACGAAAATGTCAGTATGAAAGGTATATTGACATTGACCAGTTGCATTCGACGAAGACAAATAAGCAAAATCTAAAAGCGTCGTAACCACATTTACATTACTTCAAAGCCAAGCCGGACACAACGCCGGCAAACTCAAACAAACTCCGAAAACTAAGTTTATTTGCCGCTTTCAAGCAGCAGCGGCGACACTGACAATCAATTAACCGTTTCCATCAGCTCACTATACCCTTGCACCAATGGCACAGATATCCTTTTCCCTTCCCGTGAAAAATACATCCATCTTTGGACTAAAACCGCATATATACGCGCGGCATCGAAAAGCGATCGATCGCGCGCACTCGCTCGTACGTGCGTGGACTACAGTGCGGGTTGGCCGTTTAATTATTGCGCTCCGGGGCTTGCGCGACGGCTGTTAATGAATTAACGCTGCCGGCCGCAGCAGTTGGAGAGTGGGAGGTCGTCGACGGTTTGCCTACGGGGGCGGGGCGCACGGAAGAGAGATAGAGAGGAGAGGTTTTTGAAAATGGAACGCGATTGAATTCGTGCGTAGGCGCGAGCGAATTGATTTTCGAGTTGAAGCAGTAGCTTGTTTTTCAGCTTTTCGAGATCATTCGACATAATGTTTTAATGGAAATATCCTTTCTTTGTTATTTATAAATATATATAGTGCTTTCGTTTAGAGTAAATAATATGTAGTTAAGCATCATTATATACATACACGAAGTGAAAATTTTCTTTTTCCCGCGATTAGCACGCATGCCTTTGCCACGTGCTCGGTAGCGCACGTGTCGTAGTTATCTCAAAATCGCGCACGTCGCTGCTAACGTTTGTACAACGTTCGGATTTCGACGCCCGTTGGATAGATTGATTACGTGTTGGTTGATAATAAGGCATCTAGGGTATTTGTATAACATTCATTTATTGTCATTTTTGGCTTTGGCTTTCGAGTTATTTGTTCTCGTGTTAGGTCGTGAAAAGTGATCAAAGTTCATCACGATTAGATTAATAATTAGAAGTTTATCCAAGAAGTTTTTCAGATTATCAACTTATCCCATCATACGAAATTACTTACACTTAACTTTGTTCTATGAACAGAAATAAGTAGACACGCACTGGGAATAGTCAGACGATAATATTAAAACATTACTAAGTTTTATAAATTAACATCTAAACGCCACGAATATAAAAAAAAAGTTCTTAAAAGTAATTTATAAATGAAAAATATTCTTTTCAACATCCCTGCTAACAACTATATAACACGCAGAAAGCGGCCAGGCCACAATCCAATCTCAGAACTACTTGAAACTTGGCAGTCTCTCATCCTCCTCCTCAGCATACCTAACCATCTTATCAGGCCGCGTCAATTACGCAGCCACGTGATCGCACCTACGATTCTTTACGCGCTCGCTATTATTGTGCAAGGTCGGTCGACAGCCGTGACCGGACGCTTCGTTGCGCTCGCCGACCCACGTGTGTAGGCGTGTGCTCGTCCGGTGGGATTATTAACTTGGACGAGGCGCAGGATGAGGAGGTCGGTGTGTTTTCCGGACTGCTGCTGGAAGTCTGTATACGCGTGTACGTGATTAAATGTGGCGTAGTACGTGAGTAATTAGGGTAGTTTGTTACTATAAGGAGTTTTGCCTTTGTGGTTAGTTAAAGGTTTAAACTAATCGAAAGTATATAAATTAGTTGTTAACCCAAAAACAAAACTACGAAAGTACACACGCGAAGGTTCTAATGGCTCGTTAAAAGAAAGCTAATCGAAATTTTTAAGTATTATTATACAAATCGACATATCTCGAAAATTCGCGATATAGATCCGGAAGGCATGCTGCTGGGTTTATCGGTTGTACTATAAAGGTCAGTGCGTGCGTATGAATGCAATTGCGCATCCATGTATAAGCTGTAAATTTATTCGTTCGTTACATGCAGCTTCGTTACCGTTTTCTATGAATACAAAATTTTATCAGGAACGTATCGAAATGTCGATTTTCAAACGATTTTCAATATAATAAAAATTCTTTTGCGTCAAAGAGAATGTCGAAATTTTGCATAAAACCATTCGACAATTGAATTTTATTTGAATTAGTTGATCAACGAGATGGGACTCCACTATATAAGCGTATTCCACACCATAGCAATAACAAAGTAATCTGAACTTTCAAACTCAGCCCCGCGGGCGTTTTTTCTCCGAATCGACACAACACGAGAATNNNNTTTTTCCCTCCTACAGCGCGAGATAAGTGATATATGCGACGAGACCGAGTCACGGTAATTGTTAAAGCCGAGCGTGCACGAAGGGACGATAAATCGAGCCGATAAAAAAGGGAACTTTCGCGCAGTCTAATTGGAACGTATATATGTGCGGAATATGTGTGCCTTTCTTTCGCTTCCCCCGCTAAGTGGTCTCGAGTGCGCGTTTATTTTTACGGCAACGCGTGGGAGCTGTGATGTGTGTACTCGCAGCAGCTATATATGCGCGCCCGCTCGAGATCAAACATCAGGAAAGAGAAATATGGCGCGCTCATCGGTGTACTACTACCGTGCGATGAGAAAGCTCGACTGAAGGCGAGAGCGCAAGACAGAGACATAGTGCGCTGGATCAATAATTACTATGATTGGTCCGCGCGGCGCACCGGAAATAATGGCCATAACGGGATCGAACGACGCGCGCTAGTGCAATATTGCGAGCTTCGGGTTTCAACGCGATCCAGAGAGAGAGTCGCGCAATTTGCTCTAAAACGCGTGGAATTGAGTCGTTTCGCGCTACCTACTCTCTCTCTTGCTCTCTTTCTCTTTTGTTTTAGATTTTTTACGTAAGTGAGCGCAGATGGCGAGGATGTCAGTTTTTCGTGGTCGAGGAGGGCTGTATAGAGCTGCTGTCTTGCAACGATTTTCGCGCGAGAACAATGGGCGGGGAAGTTGCTTTTTGGATTTTTAACCGGGGTGCGCGAAATGAGCGTGATTATAAAGCTTTGGAAAGAGAAAAAAGTTGTATGTTGCAATATATTGTTGTTGTCGGATGGCTCTGGGAAATGCTCCATTTTCCCGTATACTTGCTGACTTTTTAATACTACGAAATATCAAAATTTTTACAAGGATTTTCTAAATTCGTAAATATATTTATGATGTCCTATTAATAATTTTAAACTAAATGGACATAATTTCACAAATTAATATTATTTTTAATAATGTTACGTGGGATTATGCAGTAGAAACTAGTTTAAACCAAATTTCTCTCATATTCCCACGCAGCAATTGCACACATTTTCCAAGGGGAGGCATTACTCAGTTCTGCGAACTAAAGGATTAATCGAGAAATGTCTTATCGACAATTTAGGTAACTATGAAACCATGCAAAATTTGCTACGGGTACAGAGAGAATCTGGAAATTTTCATCCCAGTGTGTGGCAGGCATCTACGGAAGCGTTTCAACTGAAAAGGGCAATTTTTCGCGACGTCATAGCTGCATGTGTACTATTTTTTTGACGTGACGTAGTTCTTTGATCGGCTCAAGTCAATTGACTTTGGAAAGCTGAGGGTGAAAAAATTGAGAGCAATGGTAGAGGTACGCACGCACGCGTCCGGGATATAACGACGTTACATGTAAAGCGCATTGACGGCGGCAGCTGTTTTTGAAAAGTCTCAGTAAATTGGCGCATCGATCATCATTGGCTTATACATTCGAGTGCTGCGGATGCAAAAATATTTTTGAATTCGTTCATAGGCGGTAGCTTTTGTGGTTGGGGTAATTAGTCGTTGAAAAGACAACTTGTATTCCTCAATAGCCAAGTTGTGTATTATTTATAAAAGACACAGTGTATTTCAATTTTGAAAATACGTGAACAAGATTAATTAAGCAAATTAATTTTTGTCCTTACGAAAAATGTTGGTGGAAAAAGAATAGCAAAGTCAAACGTTTCACCTTTGTCAAGCTGATTTTTTTATATTTTCATACAACTTCTACGTAATGTACGATACTCTGCTTGTCGTGTGCTGTATTTTTCTCAAAGGACGTAAACGGCTGAAATAACACAGCGACTAAAACTGGACTCGACGGTATATTTTCCTGTTTACTGGGTCAATTTCTTTTTTATTCACGCGAAATTTTTTTCCGCTGTAAAAAGCTTAAATTGTATACGTCTAGCTGGCGCTTAAATTGTCTTTTGGCCGTGCGCAACTCTCTTTATTTTCTAGTTCTTTTCAGTTTTCTAAATTAAATAAAAATTAAATGAATTGGAAAAAAAGTTATAATTATTGATATTTTCCAATCCAATGGTGATTATTTCAACAAATAGAGTTATATCGCGAATTTTAATCAGTACGATAGATTTTCAACAGTCCAAACCACGTATACTTTCTCGGTATTCTTGTGTAACACGAGGCAAACCTCTAAAAAATCTCCCAATAGAACTCAACGATCGACATTTCTCGTGTTTTCCACACCAATTTCTCCTCTATTCTCCTGGCTACACTGCCGCTCGCGAAATGCGATTTATGCAGTTGCACCTCTCTTCCTCTCTCTTTTTCTCTCTCATATACCTCGTGTAAACAGCCAAAGGGTTCCCGCAAAAATCCGCCTCATGGATTTCTCGAATCAATACTTTCTCCACGCACTGCACCCAGGACGAAAAGCTCTAGTACGCGGGCGCGCGCGCTGTTCCTTTTCACCTCATAAAACGGTATGGTATAAAAATAAAAATAAAAGTGTGAATCGCGTCTCTCTTCGCGCACGCACGCATGTGTAATGGCGTACGCAGGTGCGAGTGCGTTTTAATCGATAAGCTGCACGCGAGAGACGCAGCGTCGACTTTAATGACAAAGTAAAACAATGACGTAACGCTCGGGATATTGGTAAACCCGTCAAGCGCGAGAGCTTCACGATGATAGGTGAGAGTACCTATGTACGCATAAGGCGCATTGCGAAAGTCGAGTGGAATTGCACATTTCGTTCGTTTGTTCGTCCTCATGCCGAGGGGATTAATGCCGGCCCATTGTGTCGCGCACCCGATAATTGACTTCGAGACTCTCTATGGATGCCTTTTCTTTTTACTTGTATTTTTAGTTTTCTTCTTGCTTGGGTTAACGAGCTTTTTAATGTATAAGCCTGGCCGATAAACTAATTTAGTCGCTGAACAATGGCTAGATTAAACGCAGGGAGGAAACGAGGTTCGCAGGGCGAGTTTTATGATATTGGATTAGAAATTTTGAAGACGGAACGTTGACGAGGTGGGAAATGGCTTGGAAAACCATTTTATTATTAATTCTTCAGCATCATAAAATAGGGCAAAATGTTTAATATTTTGAATCTTAATTAATACTGAAAATTGAAAATGTTGATGAAGTTTTATTATTAACATCATGTACAGACAGCAATCACGTATCTTCATTGGATTTAAAATCCAATTATATTGGATATGTTATTATAGCAACGTGATTTCTCATAAACATAATTGTCCGCTAAACGGCCCGGTTTATTTACAACTGAACCTGATTCGGGTGTGCTCCGCGTGCCGATATTATACAAATCATTAAACCTCGCCGCGCACAGCCCCGACCTCGCAGACTAAATTAATTACCGCGCGTTCGCATCAGCTTCCGTAATAAACACGGCTTGTAGTCACGCGTGTGAAATTGGCGAATCCAGCGCGCGCGTGGATTGGACTCGTCGGCCGGCGAAAAGAACAGGTCGTATATATAATTGGGCATTAAGCGCGCGTGGCTGACGGGACGCAACAGGCCGCGCTCAAAATTAAAGCGGAGCTGACGGAACGCGCGCCGAATATTCGATTTTTCGCGCGACAATGAGTGTCGAATTAAATCGCGCATGCGCGATCAAACGGAGCTAAATCAACCGCGATGACGCCTGCGTTTCTTGATGGTAACATTCTGCGAGCCATAATAATGTATTTTTGCGATTGCTGGCGGCCGAACGAGCGATTATTTTGGATTGACGATATTTGGAAAAAAATGGGATTTCGATGGTTGAGAGAAATGGACAATTTTGTTGATTATTATTGCACTTGCGAAGATTGCTTTTAATGCGTGACCTACATAAAATCATTTCATATTTGTTATTTACGTTTAATACATAGATGAATGTCATATATTCATAAAAGAAAAAAGTTGGCATATATTCATTTAATGAAAACGAATGCAATTTTCTAAAGAGAGAAAAAGACTAGAGAAGCTGAGAACGAGAAAGGGGTCATATTTTTGTTTGGAAGTAGCAGGACTATGTATGGTCAGACGTGAGTACGTAGATAACAGTTAGTATGAATATAAGTACTTGCATTATACAGGATATAAAAATACGAAAATACCTTTTCTTTCTTTATTAACATATAAATATAACAATATAACAAAAATCATTAAAAAATAATACTATATATAATTATATACTTTAAGTCAATAAACGCTGACCTCTATTTCTCAAAGATAGCTTGAAACGACAAATTCGCTTATTATTTCACTTGAGTGAGTCTTACCTTGGAGTCCGGCCGACTGGCCGATGCAAGAGCTAAAGTGTCTTTGCGAGCGGGTGTCCGTGAAATTCTCGTTTGTCATCTTTGCGACACGTGCCGTCGACTCTCCAAAGTGAACCTTTTATTATTTCGCTTTATAAACCGTTCGGTCTCTACGCTCTTCGCGACTTATTTCTTCTCCATCGGTTTTATTGAGACATATATAGCTTTCGATTTTTCCATTAGCATAAGGTTTGAATTTCATGATAATATTTATTTTTTGAACGTATAAGAAATAATGGTCGCGAGTGCGCGAATAACTTTTCAATATAAGAGAGGTGATTTTTTTAAAATAGAAAAATTCTCCTCAAAGTTGCATGCTCCTCGAGCATATGAGAAATATACGGCCTCATTTGATATTTTTTAGTAATCAATCTTCAGGGAGAATCACGTTGGGAGTACATTCTCAATGGATAGTATCGATTTCACGTTCATTTTTCGTCAAGAATATCTATGCATGCGAAAGACTTTTTGAAGTTGAAATTCGGAGAGAGTATTCCATACCTTTTTATCATAAAGCCTGCATACATCTGCGTTAATATACTGTTCGGACGGGGGGTAGAGCGGGTGCTCGAGTTACAAGCATTACATTTTTCAATTTCAAACGAATGAATAAAGTTCTCTTTTTGACGCATGAATTATGATTAACGTTTTTTGAAAACTCTAAGTTGCGCAATATGGAGTATTTACATTAATAATAGAAAATATTGAAAAAAATTGAATTTTATACACAAACTAAACATTATAGTAATGAATACAATAATTTAACTCACTTTTAAACACTATAAATAATACACTCCTACAAAAAAAGAATTTACCAGAAATGGTGCATTACCGGTCCATCACTTTTTATTATTGAAAATTGCGATAGCTCACTCGTAAAAGGTATATAAGATATTGAGATATGTTAAAAAACAAAATAAAAACAATTTTTTATGCATTTTTTTTCAACAAAACAATGTAGCATTGCTTGTGTCCTTCGAGACCAACTTTGAATCATCCCTCTAAAATTTTTTTCCTCCGAGATCTAAATTCGTCAACTTTGAAAGCTCGCATATAACTCTTCAAATCAAATTCTTTATTTCCATATTTCGAAATTTATATATTCAGATCTCGGCGAAAAAAATTTGTAGAGGGATGATTCAAAGTTGGTCTTGAAGAGCGCAAACATCGTTACATTATTTTGTAGAAAAAATTAATACAAAATTGTTTTTGCCATGAAATTTAAGATGTTTCAAAAATCTTATACCTTTGGTACCTCAAAATTCAAACGGGTGGCAGAAATTTTCATCTGGGATTAATACTTAGAGGTCCAAAATACACCCAGGCATGGTAGTCCAGTCTGATGCACAGAAGCTTTTCTTCATTTCGTGGGGCTGTATAATTCAACGAATGACGACAAACAATGCCTTGTTAGTTATAATTTCGTCTTAACCAAGAAAAATGATAGTCTCAAAGCCTCGTTCGTCCCCTCCCAACCTCCACGCTAATAACTCCCGCGACTTTCCGTTCGCCTCCACGATGCACCTACCCACTTTTATTGGACTTCCCCCTCACTTTCTCTCTCTCTCTCTGCTTCTATTCTCGCTACATTCGTCCCACGTAATTCCGCCATTTCTCTCGTCGACCGGCGACCAAAGCACGGCAAATTGAATCGCCTCACGGTCTCGGCGCATGAGCGTGCTGCAGTCGCTCCGTACCTATGCTACTTTTTGAAGCCCCGTATAAAATTTATTGGAAGTTATCGTTCAGTGGCGACAACTCCATGCGCATGCGCATGTACTATGTGTATGTGGTGCGCGTGTTTATCAAGTAAAAGGAGAGGAAAAGAAGAGAGAGAGAAAGAGAAAGGGAGTAAGAGAAAAGTAGCAGAGTCAACCAGAAATCTAATAACGTATCGTCGCGAGAGAGAGAGAAGTTCGTAAGGGAGAGGGGAAAGGGAAGAAAGAAAGAGGGAATGTGTATGTGCGTGTGTGTGACTGGAGAATAGAGAATGGCATTTGGTGCCCTGGGGCAACTCGAAACGCATTTACCGTTTGTCAATTCGAGAGTTCCGGATTGATAAAATACCAAAGAGGGCGGGAAGGGGAATACGAGAAATAACCAGAAGCAAAGAGAGTGATAAAAGAAAAAGAAGAGGAAAACGAACGCGTGGAAAGAAATAAAAAAACCTGGAGAGTTATGAACGATAAAAAATATAGATGAGATTTGTTGCAAAATGTGAAACTTTTTATATACGTAGTGCAGAAAATAATTATTGAATGGTTATGGATATAACATATGCATAATCATCATTACCGTAAAATACTATCATATAGTTTGATAAAGATTGTTTGGAATAAATATGAACCAGGCATAAATTGACCACACGAAAGCGCATACACATTCACAATGTTAGCATACCTATATAAATTAAATTTTGCGCTCTACTGTGAACGATAACAGATGCCATTTTCTAGCCAGTGAAATTTCTACTATTAGAATTCCTGGAATAACATATCAATATCATTTGTTTAAAATTTTCAATCAAGGAACATTGCCAATGGAATAATTGAAATCGAAATACGAGCATGTACCGCATTCTAATACAAAATTTCTAAATTGAAATTTCAATTCGAAAATTTTCTCGCCAGTTTGAAGCGCAACAGACAGGAGTGTCTTGGTAATCCTCGGATGACATCGAGTGAACACGTGTTCTAGCACTAATGACCAGGCTATGCGGGTGCCTTGGAAGGGACAGTGGCTAGATTTTCTGGGCGCGAACATGTTACTAGTATCGCCTTTGCTGACTGCAAGCGGCAGATTTATTGCTCCAAAGGTCATGCATGCGGGCGCAATCGTAATTATTTATTGGCTCTGATAACAAGAATAATGTATTAGATGTTGGTGCAGCTGTGCTTTGATTCATTACTTGAGTTGTAATTAAAGTTAGATATTTTTTGCTTTTTCAAAGGAAGGTGGATATTGAATTTCTATAAATAGCAAGGTACATAACAACAAAAATTTACGTAGCACTAGAAAAAGTACTTTATTCATCCATAATTCGCACCTAATATCACTAATGAATAATACCACAAATATATATTTATAAACCAATAATCATTTAATCCCATGAGGATTATTCAAAAGCTGCAAAACGGTATATTGAAACAATTTATGAAAATAATTAAATATATAACTTGATATAAATAAAAAGAAAAAATTCGATGAGTATTCAGAGAAACATAATTCCGGATTTCTCTCTCTCTCTCTCTCTCTCTCTCTCTCTCTCTCTCTCTCTCTCTCGAGTTCAATCACGCGCTGCAATTCTCCGATTCGCAATTCAGCCGGCATTTCCCGATCAATCGCTCATTCACATGATAGAGAAACCCAGAGAAAAATTCAATTTCGCTTTCCCTCATTTGAGCGTTTACGCCGAGACTCTCTTATTACTCTTCGCTCAGCGGGGCGGTAAAAAGAGAAATGAAAAGTCCGCATCGACCCCCCGGGATCGTCACTTTAATTATTCACATTCTTAATTGGAGACAGAGGGAAGCGCGCGATTGTGTAACGGCTCGTAAACGTAATTGGCGCGATAACGAGCGCGCGCGGTTACGACGGCGTTTTTCATCCTCTCTTTTCCTACCGCCGCGAGTGCTCGTGCTTAAATCAGAGTTGCAGGATGCGGCTACTGCGTGCGGCCATGGAGAAGGAAAAGAGCAATACCAGCTTGATAGTTGGACAATTGTGTGAAATGAATGAGCACGTCTTCTTAGAAAACCTTCGATCACCTGCTTATTCTTGCTATAATGTTTCTACAATTCTTTGATAATTAATATTTGAGATGTTGAGAGTTATTGTTAACAAAAATCAAGGGAGCAAAAGAATGCTTTTCTCTCATCTCTTATGTATAAACGCAGAGCTGCATTCATTAATAAACATTAAATACAAACCTCACCGTTGACTTGTATTTATTTTAGAGAATTAGACCTCATTCAATAATTACATGCTATAATAATTTTAATAAACATTTTATCCTTTATTTGCCCGAATAAACTATATATCGAAGGAACTTTACGCTGAATCGCGTCCCACGATTTTATCAAGAATAACCAGTATGCGACATTTTCCGAAACTTCATTTCGAATCCCTGCAATCTCGTCTACTGATTTCACGGACGACACGCAACTTAGTTTACGTTTATTAAGATAGTTTGCATCCGTATCCAATCGCATTTAAATTGAACCGCTCCCAGCCACTGCTCCACCTCCGCGGCGCCAGTTTGTGCAAACTTTCCCGGCGCTTAATTACCGTCGGTGTACTCGTGGCAAAAAATTCCGCCGATCCCCACGCGCTCAAATTTTTTATCCCTCCCCGAAATTACTATACACTCCCACCTTGATGACGCTGCGGTATTTACGCGCTCATAGCACCCCCCGCATTCGATGAGGCTGCTTCTTTTCTCGGCTTCCCGCAGCGCTACTGGAATATTTTCGAATGTCACGAGTATACACGAGTTTGGGGGAGTAAATGGGGGGGTTGGGGTGTAGGTATAGCGCATCGTGAACGTGGCGCTGCATAAACGCGACTCCACGTGCGGATGCAGATTATTTCGTTAGAGACGTTCCTCGTTTTTGACGTGACTGAAATTGTAATTGTCAGCTTGATTATAGAATTTTTTTCTATCGCCGAATAAATAGGGATATTTCATTTTTTTGGTATTTCAATCGATTAGATGAAAAAGTTAAAAAAAAGCATTTATAGAGCGACTCGTCCAGTAGCTAAACACCCAACCTACAAAAAAAGTTAATAAAATATATTTTTAATTTTTCTGATTTGAATCATTTTCCCCCAACTACAAACTTTGAAAAATGTCACGTTTTCATTCAGCAGTATCATAAAAGTATTTTATTCAAGCGATTGAAAATGTGTCACATGACCCGTTCGTCTACTAGTTGAATTATCCTATATAATTTTTATTTTTACGGTGAAGCTAAAGGTTATTTCGATTTTAGTATCTTTTTTCCAACAGTGAATTGAAGAAAAT
>JAPYZO010006486.1:0-13877 GCA_030522905.1 Torymus flavipes | reverse complement strand
TTATTTTCCTAAAACGTCTAATAGCATTATAATTCTAATGAAATCTTAATGTTAAACATAGCCAATAAACATTAATAGAAAACTGTACGACCAAAGTTTAAGAGCAGCGATAATTAACAATTAATAAAACTAATAGTATCAATAAAACCTGTGTATAACTCATTATCTGATTTATAGACTTCTAAATGACGGCAGCAGACAGCGCGAGCATCAACAACGGTTACGATTGTACATTAAATCTGCTTTGACTTTCACCAAACCGATTGCATATAGTGGAAATTTTTCTTCTCTCCCTTCGAATCACCGGAGTAAATCCATGCGTCGAAAAACAGATACGATCCGCTAAACTCGCGCGCTGCTGCTTTACGCACTCGCTCGACGGCGGCACTTCGCGATCACAGAAAATCTAAATAAAAACAAGAGAGCTAGAGCGAGAGAGAAGGAGATATACAGAGAGAGAGGAAAAGGAAAAAAGAGACTACCGCTCGACGCGAGTGTAGAGTGTATTACACGTGTACGCACACATACTCGTACACTCTTGGCATGCTAATTCGCTGAGCGACTATCGCCGGCTCCCTGGCGCGCACGTGTGAAGAAAACGCGTATACATATATACGATATATACGTATGCGCGCGTGCGAGTATATAAGACGCGAGTGCGCGCATGTACGAGGCAACTGCGAATAGCAGCGGCGAGCTTTTCTCTCCTCTCTCCCTCTCCCTCGCTTGCGAGGGTGAGAGTCAAGGAAATGCGCGGGAAAGCGCTTCCCGCTTAGGAGACTTGCCCTCGGACTTGTCATCCCCAGCGCTTACGTTTTTCTGACGTTTCTGCATGGCCTAGCTTCGCAGACGTCGAGTGAGAGAGAGAGAGAGAGAGAGAGAGAGAGACGCGACGGCCAACTCCGCGGACGGTAGCGCTGCTGGCGCTTTTTCGCGCGAACCACTCCAAATTATTCATTTGCCTTGATCGCGTTCGTTAGACGTTCACGCGTGAGTGTGTGTGTGTCTGTGTGGTATACGTGTGCGCGCACGCGTAGGCATGCAGCGGCTTTGGAAAATCAATGACACCCGAAGACTTTGTTGCGCCGCGCTCGTGCGGGATGTATACGCGAGCTTTTCGTCAAAGCTCAACGGTTTCGTTTATTCTATAGTACTTATATTAAAATTTTTTTTTCCGTTATAGATATTGTTATCAACTGTATAAATAAACCTAAATTGCGGTTAAATGGGAACGTCTATGGGGTAAACCTAGCAGATTCTAAAATTAAAATATTATCAAGAATTAACAAGTTACAACAGATATAGCTATAGTTTTTCTATGCTTATTTATTAATGCGCTTTATAACTGTACTGCAAAAGTTGTTCAATAATAAAAAAGCTGCGTGGCTTCCCCTACGGGTGCTCGCGTTTTTCCATATTACGGTACTTTTATGAAGAGGGAATTAATAGCCCTTTACAGATTTGGGCCAGTTATTCTAAAAAATTTGTTTATTAATTATTCTTATTCGAAACTAAAAGTTTACATTTTCTTTTAAAAATAATTTTTAGAATAGCTTGGGAAAGTTTAATTGGGTGTATTCTATATGATGACTTATCTTAAACGACAATTATGCCATTGACAAAGCTGCACTTCCATTTGTACTAACTTTATAAACTACTTATAGAAATTGACAAAACTTTTGGTTTGCATCTAATTATACATGTACACATTATCGATTATAAATAAATGTTGTATTAATATTTTCATAATTTTGACACATAGTTTATTTGACGAAGATAAATTATGACAAAAAGTAAACCCCCTTTGAGATTCATTGTAAACTATGGCATAAAGTTTAATATAATGACCAGAAAAATAGGCATCAACGTATTTTGGTATGGTTACCACATGCGAAAAAAACTTTTTTGTTTTAAAATTATTGTTACGTTAATTTTAGAAATTTCAGTATTTCTTTGATATATTTATGATACACGAATTGCGAGTTCAGTAAAGTTAAACTTATTTATAAACGTTTCAGCGTTATTTTTAATCATTCTCGAGCAGTAGTGTAAGTTTTTCTGTAATAATTTTCGCGATAAGAGCGCGATAAAGCTTTTATAAGAAGAATTGTTTAGTGGATTACAGGCCTATCTTTGTTTCTGCGTAAGTTGCACTCTGTTTACGCACATATATCTAGCGAGATTACAATTACGCTCTAGTAATAATATGATAGGTATAAAAATAGAAGCCAATAAAATATCATTGTCAGAGATTATGTAGACTGGATAAATGTTGTGCAAATGATAATTTTGATTTGTATGACTTGTGTAAAATAAATGTATATGCATCTCACCTGTAATCTTCTGAAAACCATACACTCGACGTTTGTAAGCCGAAGAAAAGCTCCAAGTCGTATGATCACTCTGCCGTTGCCGTCCAAACTTCTCATCCTCGGATCTTAAAAAATGACAATTGAACGCAATGGTCAGCACTTCCTCTAACGTTCTCTCAGACAAAGGATACAGAGTATATATAAGATACAATCGTTAACATATGTGGAAATGAGATTGGGTGGAAAACTAAATGAAATATAGTGTGTAGTATATCGACGGGGAGGTACACAGTGGAAGAGGCGGTGAAAAAAGGTTGCGCGCGAGTGTGGGTATAGGCGGCGAATGTGAAGAAGTTACCGCAGACGGACGCGGAGCCGAAGAAAGGAGAGAGAAAGAGATGAGAGACGCGCGAAATTTCAAAGGCATCGGTAGATTTCTGGCTCGGCAACTGCAGCCGCGCTTTTCTTTCTCGACGCGCGAAAATACGCGAGCGTCACACACACACACACACACACACACACACACACACACACACACACACACACACACATAGATCGCATACGTAACGCGGCGCGCGCGTGCATATATATATATATATCTGTGTGTGCGAGTAGGAAAAACGGAATTGCGTGCACCGAGTCGCCTGCCAAAAGCGAGCGAGCGTCGAGTGCACGCGCGTGGACAAGGTCACGCGGGCCTTAGAAATTCATATTTACGAATCTCCCTCGCAGCGCGTGGGAGCGAGCGCAACTATATAGATCAACGTAAAAGCTTTTCGCGCGATGTTGTGTGCGAGTGTGCGAGCGAGAGGAGAGAGATTCGCACAGAGAGATCGCGTCGCGCGCGTGCGAGTATTGATCGTGCATCTTGATTTGCGAAAAGGACGCGCGGGAGCGCGATCAGCTGATTTTTGTAGCGCGAGCTGCTGCGGGGTCACGGATTTTCACGAGCACGCGTTGCAGCTTTTTTTTTTATGCGCTACGCTAGTATGGTGTGTGATTGTCGCTGTAAAAACGATAAAAACTTATCGCATAATTTTTCTTTTTCGAAATTTAAAAAAATGTTTGTGGTGCGCTGAATGACGGATCAGCTGTTTTAGGCTGGATTTTCAATCGCAGGGAGAATAACGTTAAAAAGTTGTTTTGTATGTAACGTTTAATCGTTTTCAAGACATATTCTGTCAAATAAATATAATAAATCAGATATTAAATATAAGAAACACACGCGTTTAAGATTTCATAGCATCCACAAAGCCTTTAATACAAAATTAATAAAACGGTTATGACGTTAATATTAGTAACGTACACTCATCAATGATGATATATATTATTTATACATACATTATTCACGCAGTAAATACTAGAACTGATGTACGCGTATTTACTATTATTAAAAAATAATTAATAATATTATAAGCAAATCAATATCGATTGTTATTATTTCTCTTCTACAATAATATAATCTATTGAGTTCAAACGATAGTTTTACTATCTCAATAGGATTGAAAAATCGTAGAAAGAAATATATTTCAAATCAGACCAAGAGGTATAATAAATTTGTATCTCAGTTTAAAATAATTTTTATAAAATAATTCAAATAAGTGTCTTACTATTTTTGATAAAAGTGTCCTTTAAAATGTTTGTACGTTTGGAAGCAAATTATTTTCACACTTTTATATTCCTGAAAAATCGAACAAAACGTGAAGTGAATTTTCAACTCTCCTCTTTAGCGCGTAGCTGTCTTCGCACCACTTGGTACACGCATTTCCGCAAAAAAAGAAAATCAACTAAAAACAAAATAAAGCGCACGCGAGAGTAAACGCGGCGGCGGGCTCGAGCGGCGCACGTTCGCCTCTGCCTGTCTCTCGCCCTCGTCGAAAATAAAATATTACCAGCTGTTTGCTAACACGGACACCTCCTCTCGTTACTTTAAAATGCATCCTTTTTAATTATACTTTAATAAATATAATTTACCCGCGTCAGCGCGAAAGACATGTTTTCGAAAATTTAATTAATTACAATGTTGGCTACATTTCAGGCAATATATGTACAGCCTTTTCACTTCCAGTAATATCACTTACGCGGAGCTTTCATTTACGAAATCATAGAGCTTTTCAGTAGTACAACGAAGGTTTTTTTTCTTTTTAAATTTTAAATTCAATTATAATATACCGCACTTTAAATTAAAAGGCAAGTGGCGTTAAACACAAAGTTTATTAAAATTCCAAAGATTTAGGCTGACCTTAGAATCGAATTGACAATGAAAATCCAGCGATATAATGTAAAACACTTTTTTATACACGAAAATTTCCGGCGATCGTGGCTTTCACAACACTGCAATATAATTTTTAATAGCGCTCTCTCAACAGTCCGTTACTACTTGTAAGCCGAAATTAGCAACAATCACACACATTTTTCTCGAGACAGTATTGTCACCACCGTTAACCGTCGAAATTTCAAAACCAACCTACCCCGCGCGAAATTGTTTAACCGAACTACTGTACGCACAACGCGTCTACGATAAAATACGAGAAGGAGTAGATTGCCGGCGCGAAGGAATAAAAGAAAAGCGGCTGCAGGTGCCAGCAGGTGCCTGGGGCGACGGCGGCGCGTCCGTCACTGATTTTCACGTGTTCCGCTGCGTGACGCGCGGGCGGGCGCGCGCGTGCGTACACACATACACAGACGCACACACAGATGCTATTATACTACTAGTGCAGCTGCTGTCAAAAATTATCGACGGCTGGAGAGCATACATGCGTGCGTGCAAGCTAGCGTCGGCTTGCTGCAGTTATACAGCGCGTGTGTCACATGTCGCGCGGACGATCACACGCGGAAAAACTGATGTATATATGGTTGCGCGCGCGTGTCCTCGAAAGCTCGTCGTGCGTGCGTGCCTGCGTGCGTGCAGACGAGAGGAGGCTGCGGTTATCCGAGCACGACCTTCGCGCTTCACTCCACTCTCCGCGTGCGTGTCTCTCTCTCTGTATTTTTTCACTTGCTCCCTCGCGCACTCGTTATATACTTTTGTTTCTCGCACTGGCTCTCCTCAGAGAAAATCTACACACTCTGTATATACGTTTATATCATCCGGAGCTGCGTCACTCGCAGAAAGAGTTTATATTCTCACGGTGGTGGAGCTTTTTTTTCACGCTGGCGTTTCCTCAGCCGCTTCCGCGCGCAGCCCATCAGCAACACTCCACGCGCCGCCGTCTGCCGAAAATGACATTGTCAATTTTCGCGCGCGCTCTTTAAAAATAGTGCACTGCGCGTCGGCCAAGTCTCTCCCCCTCGTCGGCTGCTACTACTGATGCTGCTGTTGCTACTACTGCTGCTGCTGCTGTTGTTGCTGAAAAAGCACTGCGCGGGCCGTTCCTTTATCAATGGTAGCGTACTCCTGCGCGCGAGCGTGTGCGGCACTTTTGCGTTCGCGCGCGTCGACGAAAGCTCGGAAGCCCGACGGACACCGAACGGAGAGAAAAGCACATGTGATGACAGAGCGAGGTGGGAGAGAGAGACAGAAAAATAGAGAGAAAGGTGTTGCGAGAGCGCATGTGACATTTACCTTGCTACATGTAAAACGATTGGTTTTAGGATCGAGCCCGGCTGGAAATTGGGAGAAACGAAAGAAACGTGTGTCTGTGTGTCGGTGTGTGCTTGTATGTGGGCTGTCACTTGTCACTTAATAGAGCAGTGGTCCGTTGGCTCGACGAGCGGCGGCAAATGTAGAGGCGAGAATTGCGGGGGTGGTTGTTGTTGTTGTTGCGTCGGTGCCGTTGCTTGTGTGTGTGTGAGAGAGAAAGAGAGAAAGAGAGAGAGAGAGAGAGAGGGTGTGTGTTTACTCGAGAGAGAGAGAGAGGTATTGTACAAAGGCTCGCCTCGAACCGGCCCACAGTGACGTCGCCGGCCTACTGTCGGAGGAGAGAGAGCTGCTCTGGCTCTTGGCTCTCTCGTCGTGTCGGCGGTGGCGGCGGCGGCGGCGGCGGCGCGCTCGCTCACTCGCGCCTCCTCGGTCCCCGCGGTCAACTAACCTACACCGTGCGCGGCCGAACTTTACCGAGCGGGCGAATCAATCGGCTCGGAGAGCGGCGGCTCAGCGGCGGCAGCGACGAACGCAGCCCTCCCGCGCAGAGCGCGCGCATTTCCCACACACTCGCGTGCGCACGCGAGACTCGTGAGCGCGCGCCCTCCGCACGCGGATGTGCACTGCATGCCCCGCGAGCAACCACTCTTAATGACTTTTCGCTATCGCGAGCTCGTGCACTGTGCTCGATATTCTTGCGCGGACGATTAGATCTTTCGACGGTAGCTTTTTTTCTTGCTAAATAATATTCGACGTTTTTGCTAAATTATAGGGGCAACGCTTTTTTGATTAAACGCGTTATTACCAGGAGATTTTAATTTTACGTAATGATATGCAATTCCAGCCAGATCGTTTGCGGCAAAATCAATCCAATAAAAGGCCTTTTTTACGAATGTATATATACTACTCGTGACACGAAACTATATATTTTTTCTCCTCTATAACAACACGCGCACGAGAAATGTATGAAAATACAACGAGATCGTACCTATATACAACGGAGCCTCGTGGATCTTGACGGCTGCAGGTGCGAAAAGAAGTACGCGCGGGCACGCGCGCTCGCGAAAGCGCGTATGTACATACTACAGAAAGCAGCGAGCCGAGGGATGCATATCACACGCACACGCGCCGCTGCAGTCGACGCGCCAAGTACGCAAGCGCCTAGACGGAGGTAGGAGAAGCGGAACGTGCGTCAACTGGCCGGGAGGGGAGGGGGTGTCGTAGGGAAATAAGTAGAAAGAGGGCGAATTATACAAGCAGGACGAGAGAGTGTTTTTTTTTAAGGGTGAATGTTTGGTTTTATATAAATGCCAATAGTAAGTCGTATGTTGTGTTATATAGTTTCGTAGCTATATTGCATAGTATAGCATATTAATTATTAATTTATTGTTAATTAAGAAAATATTTTTCACTTTATAGATATCGTCTTACTACGTTGGTATAGTGCAAAAATTGTGTGAAATTTTTCAATTCAACTACTGACAGTATTATTGTTAAAGTGTAATTTCGATTAATTTTAATATAAAACTGTAGAGCTTTGCTTAAAAATTCTTAACTTATTGGCGGAAAGCAGATGGTCTGTTACTACTTAGATCACTATTCAACCATGAATTCAAACTGGTCATCTCTATTTCTAAAGTATGAGGCTATTACAGCTTAATCATAATATGAGATAAAAAAGTTGACCTTAAAAAGCAAATATGATAGCACGACAATACCATCCAATATAACATCATAACACTTACGTCTGTCGTACGTAGCTTGTAAGTAGTAACAGACATATAGTGTCCCCTAAATCAAAGCTCGACTGCACCCCTTTGTATCGGAATACCTCGCGGGAGGGAGAAAGAAGGAACCCCAACGAAGGAGAGCGGTGACGGCAGCGCCGGCAAACTCGGAAAGGTCGAAGTGGTGGGGGGACGAGGGATAGACCATGCGCTTGCCTCTCTTTCTCTCTCTCTCTCGCTTGCGCGCGCTTGCCAGCGGAGAGAGGAAAACTCATGCAGGCGAGACCGAGACGAGACGATGGAGTTCCTTCTCCCTCCCCCTTCACCTCTCCTTCCCTCGTGCATCATCCGCGCGTATAGTGCACACACAGCGCCGTGCGAGGTGGTCAGGAGGGGCGGACGAGGGGGTGGGGAGAAAGGGAAGGAGTTCAGCGAAAGGCAGGAGGAGAGGGGGGAGATGGACGCACAGACGTGCGAAGCGTGAGAATGAGAGAGTGAGAGGGAGAGAGAGAGAAAGGCTATAGAGGCACCCAGTGGACCGGAAAAAAGTGCGAACGACGCGGGGGGTGCACTCGGAGCGGAGGAGGTTGATTCCGTCATTCCAAACGTGTATGTGTGTGTGTGTGCGTGTGTGAGCTCGGAAGGGACTTTTCGTAGATGGGAGAATTATTTTTGCATTTTGCGTGTGAAGGAACGGAACTCGCGTGATTTCTGCGTGGCTTTTTCCACAATTGCGAATACATGCAGATGAAAGATTCTTAGCAAAAGTGAGCAGATTCTGTTTTGTAACCTCCGGGCATATTTTATTAGATTTTGTAATATAAAATCTCGAATTTTTTCAAAAAATACTTTTATTCCAAGAATGAAACATATATTGTTAGAATATCATAGTGAAATTTTATTATTCAATGAAAGAGGATTATTTTCTACCACGGAGATTACATGTAAAAATGTCCACTTTTGCTAAGAATCAGCAAGATAGGGGGGCTCTTGTTATAGTTCAGTATCTCACTTGGGGTTCTATTCGACACAATACAGGGCATTATTCTCGGCGATAATAGTAACTCGTAGCGCCGAAGTGTGATGATCACAGCTTCTTTTTTGCTCGATTGTATCGATGCAAATAGTAAATAAGTATGACTATTTTTCAGCACGTGTTGCTCGTCGAAGATAATCTACTGATGTTACTGAAAAACAAAATCGGATTATAAATTTAAATTGGAGCCCATGCGCTGCGGTCTTAGGTCTTACTCACCGTGACTGTAACTACTATTGTATACGCGAATACCCAAACGGATGATTCTGAGGCTCCCTTTATCTTTCGACGTGTACGTTTCTGGATTTCTATCTGTTAGATCCTTTTTTTTCACATTCATGTATGTTTACGGTCGGCACGTGCTAACACTCGCTATAGCGTTTTGCGTGCCTACAAAATCTGAATAAATTAAGAGATTTCACGGGGGCACAATATAAACACACCTATTATATTCCTATTTATAAGTTCACAATGACTGTAAATATTTGTCGATAACACGATAGTAGCGAACAATATCTCTTGAGATTCTTTTAATAGATGGCCGAAAAAGCCTTCATTGCTCTTCCTCTCTCTCTCTCTCTCCAAAATTTCTCTCTCTCTCTCTCGCCGAGCGATAAAGCAATAATGGATATCTCAAATGGCATAAATCGCGTTTACGATTGGCAACGATATGATCGCGTTGCGCTGGTGTGGCTCGTTGCCGTGGCACATCGGCAACCGCGCTCTTGTTTCTTCTTTTTCTCCGCATCGCACGCGCTCAAAAGCTCCCCTGGCTTTTTTGACACACGGCTCGCGCGCGGTATAAGCGCGGCAATACACATAGCGCCTGCGATAGATTCCCCCGTCCGATTGCGCACTATTCGCGGCGCAAAGAAAGAAAGATATAGAGGGCTGAAAGGAGAGTAGAAAAAAAGCGGCTTCGGGAAACGATTCCTCCTTTGGCAATCTACAAAGAAGTCGATAAGGTTCTCGTTATAAACAGAACGCGGCGGCGTGACTCCGTGCGAAAGAGCACAAAAGCAGATCGGCAAACTCGCCAACTACCACTAGCTCTATGCCTCTCTCTCTCTCTGCCCGCGCACCTATATATATAAATATTCGCGCAACTAGCGAGCTTACCAGCAGGTATACACGGGGCCTCGCAAATCCGTGCAAAGTGCGCATAAATCCTGCGGCTGTGCGGCGCACGTTCGCGCGCTGCACGCAGTTTTACAATGTCGTTCGGCTGCAACCCGCTCTCTCTCTCTCTCTCGCGCGCTAATGCAGAATCTGTAGTGCAATGCGATGCATACGTGTAAGTATATCTATATAATATGCACGTGTGCAGGGTATTATATATAAATAAGAGCTATATATGCGGGAAGAGACGCGGGCGCGCTCGGTCGTTCGCTAAAATTTGACATATTGTTTATTTATAGAGAAGCAGAAGGGACGCATTGCGGATGTGTGTATAACTATAAGACGGCTAGATAAATATATGCTTTAATAAATGCATGTGTGTGTGTGTGTATGTATGTATATACGTACTTTGCGGCGCTGCAAAAATGTGCGCGTGCACACGCCAAGTTCGATCCGCACACGACCGACGTAGCCTAATGAGTTAACGCACACACGAGCACACAGAGAGAGAGAGAGAGAGAGAGAGAGAGAGAGAGACGTGCCCGCGCAGGTAGCCATATAATTACACACCCACGCACGCACACCCACAGCCGCGCGGCGGCGGAGGCATGCGCTGCGGCGCGTTGCACGCACACGGACACCTGTATACCTTATATACGTCGGAGTAGTCGAGCTGCGAAAGATAAAACTTAAATACAGCTCGTGCGCGCCTGTGCTCCCGGCTCTGTGTGTGAGTGCTCACACGCACGGGCAAATTTTCACGTGCACACAGAAGAAGCAGAAGAAGAAGCGCGCGAGGAGCCGATATAGCCAGCCGGGGCACGCAGTGTAGGTGTAAGTATATACGTGCACACAGGCGAGATTCTTAGGTAACGCGAATTGCGCCTGGCACACACTAGCTCAGCTCGCGAGCTCTATAGCCGGCGCGTACACTGTGATTCGCGCAGATAGACGCACGCGCGTAATTTACGCTCGCGCACACAATTGCGAGGCGCACGCGCTCGCTAGCTAGCTCGAGCTGCTGCTCTATCGCGATTATTACGTCCGCGCGCACGAGCAAAAGCATGCAGTGTCTGTGTGTGCGGCGGACGAGCGAAGCGCGCGCGTGTCCGCACACAGGCGCGCAACCAAAGACACACCGACGACGCACGCATCGGACCTATATATACATGCGCGAGCTTCTTTCCTCGAGCTCTGTGCTCTTTGGCGCGAGATACTTTTCTATACGTGCTCGTGCAAAAAAAAAAAACGATTGTTTATTCGAAATTCAGGAATAACTGTGCTATGTGGTCGTAAAAAACAGTATTGCCTGTTGCCACGGCGCATGCAACTTTAATAATAATGTAGAGGATTTCCGCAAAAATTAACGTATAAATACGTTGTGAGAAAAGTAAACAGCTGCGGTAGTTTGTAGGAAATGTCGCTAAGAATAAATCACACTTTTTGTATTTTGGAGCACAATAGTCGCGAATAAAAGAATTAGTGAGCATAAATTTTCCATTATAAGATAGGAATTATTATTTATTATACTAGTCAATTAAGTAGATGCAATTTGTTTCTCTAGTGTAACTGCTCCGATAAATCTAATGCGGTAAAATTGCACAAGAGTCGATGAAAGAGTCAATATACGTTAAAAATTATTTATCTGCCGCAGCTGCGTGAAGCAATCCACATCAGTAAAGTGTGTTCAACATGCATACGCACGTGTAAAATCTTAGCGCATATAAGAGAGAAACAAACACAAGAAAGGGAAGAAGAAAGACTTACACGATCTCGCACTGTCAAGCTGTACCTTTGGATGAAGATCCTTGGAAGTAATTAGCTATAGCAAACTGTATTAGACTTTTCAAATACAATTTTTCGTTCACACGCTATCGCGCACGCAGCCGTGTTGCGCTCCGCGATAACAAGTTATTTTTATTGGCTAATGCTTTTTTTGAGCCGTGTGTGCGGCACAGTGTGTGGTGATTCACAGAGAGCCGCGCGCGTAACTGTGCATTGATGCGTCCAGGAGTATGTATAAAAAGCTTTGTTGTCTTAAAGTCGTAATATTAAGATACTAGGGCTGATTTATTTATTCTGCCACGTGATAACAAAAACTATTTATAGATGAAGCTTTATAGGCTGTTGTGTCTTTCCTGAAAAATTATTAATAAAAGTACGTCATAGGAATTTATCAAAAGTGGCAGTTATGGGTTTGGGATGTTGACTGTCATCATTGTAAATTATGATTAACAAAATATTAATAATAAGTATGATCTGTTTTAATTTAACTTAATTAATTTAACTGATTTAATTAAATTATTGTTATAAGAAAGGATGTTATATAATTTTTTGAAAATCAAATTTACATAACTCTTTTTTAGTAATCTATCTAATGATTTCTTATACGAGCTTTAGAAAGGCTTTACTTGTATCTATATATATTTGACGCTGTACTTCTATTAAAAATAGTATCCCTGCTCCATTATTTCCCCAGAGTCGTCCATACTCTAAATCTTCCGCTAGAATAATTTGTATAGATTCCTCAAGAGTAACTTCTGTTTTTCATTCAAGAAAGCTTTTCTTCACCTTTGCACTGAGAATCAAAGAGATTAGAATAACTTGGGAAAATCCGACTTTTTCCTACATTGTGATGGTATTAGGTAAAATTTCCTTCAACCTGATGAATCTATTTAAATCATACTTTGATGATGAATCGTCGATTTGCAAAAAAAAAAAAATTAAAAAAAGAATGTAAAGAAAATATTAAATTGCGGTATATAGTTATGTTCTTCACGCACGTAAGTATATTCATACTTAATACTTAGTATGTAAATATTCACGCTGAAAGTTAAATATGTCAAGTACGAAAATGCAGCTGGACGCTTAATTAAAACTGAAAAAAGGTCTGAAAACTACCGGGAAAAAAAGCGTCGGCATGGTCAACGAGTCACACACGCGCGCGCTCGCGCTCGTTCCATCCTCCCTATCACGATATTGCAGGCCACGTGAGTCCGCACTTTTTGTTCGCACAATCGTTCTTCGCCGCAGCCGCGCGCACACAACGCGAAACAAGAGTTACATCCGTGATGTAGTCGCTAAGGTACTACTCTGCTACTCGTGGCGCACGTGCGGTGTATAATACGCGTCGCTCGCGTGTTTCGCGCTAATTTACGCAGCGCGTCGAAAATACGTATACTCTTACGATGTGTGCGCGTGCGCGCGGCAAAGTGTCTCGTGTCGTGGCAGTGCAGCGCGCGGCGGTGCGTTCTTAGGTAACGCGCGCCTCGCTGCGGTGCATCTGCAGTGCGCGCGTTACGTGAGCGGAACCGAGATCGCCGCCGCTGATCGTTCGGTAAGCCGATTGCGCTTTTTTCCCGTCCTCACCGACGTGAGAGCTTTCGCGGTTCTATACGTTGGTCTACGACGCTCGCATAGCGCACTTTATTGCCCTCGTGAGCGGCTGGGCGAAGCCGGAATTTTTTGAAAAATTCTTCTTGTCACGTGAGATTCGAAGAAGAGATAACACGGCTTTATTATTATCTGTTAAAATGAATCTATATAGCTTCTTAAATTTTTATTTTGCTTCGCTCTTTTTTTTTATCGTTGCGTGGTTTCCTACAAATCACGGAACGACAAAACAGCATATTTTTTATTATTTTCATATTCTTCTTTTTTTCTATCTACTTGGAAGGCATCAATATCAGCAAGTTCTAATTAAGGTGGTTCGAACGCAAACATTGGCGCTGAAAATCAATATTTTGTTTCAACTACGTTTTCAAATATTGTAATATCAGTGATGGTGTAATTAGAAAGAAGTGCACTTCAAGTAAAGAAAAACATTTCTTTCAAACGAATTTAATTATTAATAAATAAGATATTGTCATTTAAAAAAAAATTAACAAAACACTGTAATCCTTTTTATTTTTTATCTGACTTCAATTTGGAAGGTCTCATTTTGTTCCATTTGCAATTTCAAGGCAACAGTGCGGATTCAAAATACGGGATTGTTCTGACTATTTTCGAATTAGTAGCTGCACGATATAGCAAGATTGATCTTGATCTTGTATTGCCTTACCTCAATATTCAAGACATTAATCGGTTTGAGTTTTTCTAAT
>JAPYZO010006485.1:0-10182 GCA_030522905.1 Torymus flavipes | reverse complement strand
CGTAATAATTTATCGAAATAATCGTTGTAACAGGCAATTTATTGTTAAAGAAATAAAGAGAAAGGGGAAACTATCATGAAAAAAGGGGTGGATTATTATTTTTCAGTTTTTTAATCTCCTCCTATATCCCCTCGGGCCGGCTTACAAAGCGGCGGCGCACGAACTAGACTCTGGCCGGCGGCATATATATGGCGGGAAAAATCAAATTTCAAATTTGCCATTTATTTATACTTTTGTCGAAATTTTATTGTTTTTATATTAAAAGTATTTGTATATTCAATTTCTTTCTGTTACATTATTCTTAATATTTAATAAATTTGTAAATTAAATGTTTCTTAAATATAAAAAAATTCTTATGTATGAAACTCAATGTACTTTTACATTAAATTTCAGTTACATACCCAACTTTCAGTTAGATTATATTTAAATTTCAAGACATCTGCGATATACTTGTACATTAATTTGTTTTCTGTTATTGTAGCGAATTTTAATAGACTATATCATTGAATTTTAATGATATTTATATTAAGTATATTTAAGTATTCTTAAAATTCAGTAACATTTGTAACTTAAAAGTTTCTTAAGTATAAGGACATTTTTAACAGTGAATCATTTAAAAAGGTCTGAAACCCAAATACCCGGGAGATGCGAGGTCCACACCAAAAAGGGAGTTACATATAGCCGTGCGACAATAAGCGAGTCGATTATTTAAACAATTCTTAAACCCAAATAGCCGGAGAACGCGAGTTCCACGCAAAAAGAAGCAGTTGTGCAGTGACGCACACTTTTTGAATTATCCGCTCTTTTACTGTCGGACATCTGTGTAACTCCCTTTTTGCGCGGACCTCGCATCCGCAGGCTACTTGGGCTTAAGAATCTTTTAAATAATGGACTCGACTACAGTCGCTCATCTGCCCGAATTTGAGCCTTTTTTAAATAATGAATTCGCTTACTATTTCACTTAAACGTGTTTTCTCCATTTACGTGGACTTCGCCTCCCTCTGCTACTTGGGTTTCAGAATTTTTTAAATAACTGAATTACTCACTGTTTCACATCGGCGTCTTCCTTTTTTAAGTGGACCTCAGATTCTCCTTTTTATAGAATTAAGTTACAATAGAGAATCAAATTATGCAAATTTATTGAATCGCACTCTATCAGGTTACTGCATTTTAAAGTGTGATTTCAAAATAACTGATCCACGATTATTACCTTTCGTATGATTTAAAAATGATATTTATATATAATGTCGTAAGATTGTACGCTTTTGTTCATTTTATTGTACAATAATTTATGAATTAATTATAGAGTTGAAATAATTTTTTTTATTAATGATCTCCAAATAAATTGTATATAATGTAGTTCTAGAAGTGTGGTATTAATAATATTTACTATTATTAATAGTATTTACTGTTAGAGTCAATCAAAGCCTATATTTAGGAACAATAAAGCAATTTAAATAATAATTTATCATTATATACATTTTAAAGAAACGATTTCAAGAGACACTTTTATACACTATTACTGTCAATAGCTATACTGCGTTAATCATCATGTACAAATTTAAATTCTGATCTAACTATATATTTAAAGAAGGTACAGGCAATATCAAGAATTCACAATCGATCTAATCTCGATTACATTAATGTGCACAACTGAATTTATAATATTCGTGCCTGTTTTGCGACGACCAGCCAAAACATGAAACGCCGCCTGGTCAGTGAGCTCTGCGTATATCGTCGCCGCTGAAAATCCGTCGGAGGCTGAATTTTTTTTCGCATATGCGCTCGCATACACCACCCGCACCAAAAGTACTCGTGCGCGCAGCTGTGCGTGCACATCGTCGTCGCGACTTCATAACGCGTCCTTGTGTGTGCAGCACGCTCACGAGCGCCCGTTGTTTGTCATCTTTATACGAGCGGCGCGGGTGTAAAACACGCTAGACGAATCGAGAGAGACACGAGCGCTTAATGCCTCTCTCTCCCTCTCTTTCTTTCATTACTTTTTTCCTCGTCTCTCGTTCGCGTTTTCCTTTTCTCGTCAAAGTTTCTTCCGCTAGTCTACCGAGCCAGGGAATAAAAACGAAAGTCCTGTCGGTAGAAGTGGTTACGGTCAAGTTATGGCTTATTGGGACAAGGACCTTTGAAATCTATACCCGCATGCACAATCTGCGTGTTCGCATTTACTCGTATATAGTTTGGTGCTTCCCTGGTGGAAATCGCCCATTTTTCTCCCATCTGTGAATCGATTTTTCTCACATTTTCTAGCCATTTGATGGCCAGTTGACCGTAATCGTTAGTAAATGGCTAGAAAATGTGAAAAAATCGTTTCATAAATAGGAGAAAAATGGGCGATTTCCAGTAGGGCTTAAGTAATCAAGTATATAATAATGATTATCTTATTTTAGCTTTTGTCCTTGGTTCTACTACATAGTTAAAAGTATATTGATCAAAAAAAAAAAAAAAAAAAAAAAAAAAAAAAAAAAAAAAAAAAAAAAAAAAAAAAAAAAAAAAAAAAAAAAAAAAAAAAAAAAAAAAAAAAAAAACATTCTTTGTTTTATAAAGTATATTTGATAATGAAAATTACCTTTGTAATATTTTTAAATTATGAAATAAAATTAAATTTTTGATGATTCATGGAAAATTAAATTATAACTTTAATCATGTGAACGATAAAACATTTATAAATACTTTTCTCAAAGTGCGAAATATTCAATCAAACTGGCATGCTGTAGGGACTGACAAAAATAAATGTAACGATAGTATTATCATGTTTATAATTCTTTTGTTTTTATGAAATGCTTTACTTCAAGAAAATAATTATAATGTTAACAGCGATTGCGTCTAATCAATTTAAGAATAGATTCTACTAATTGTTGCCAAACAATAATAATTAAGAGAAGAAAAAAAATTCTATCATGTTTCCACGTTCTGCGAAGAAATACATAAAACACCGAGTGATGAGATAATGACATTGTCGTCTCGTTATAAGCTTTAATCATTTTTACTTTTACCAACGAAATACATAATGACATAAAGAATGAGCGTATATACCATTTACAGACTATGTTATAAAGCTGTATAAAAGTAAATTTAAGAATAACTCGCATTCGATTTCTTCCGAGTATTATTATCTCGTATTTTATTGCCTGAAAATGTTGCCACTTTAAAAAGTATAAAAAATCATATTCTTTTGAGAGACTAATTTGAAAACAGTTCTTCAACATTGAATCGAGCACATAAATTAAAATTCCTATAAAAGTGATAACAATTAATAGTTGAACAAAGGTAAAGCGAGGAGTACTGGGACAAAGGCAATTTTGGAACCAGCAGTGGGACAACAGTAAAAACTCTTCAATAAACGGTTAAGACGATAACAGCATTAATTTATTAGCATTCTTTATGGTGTTAATTATGTAGTCACTTTTTTATTTTGTTGATTTACTCCTCAAATTAATGCATAACATGATACAAATTTTTTCAGCCTAATTTTCAGAATGCGTATAAGGAAATCTTTGTCTCACTTTAAGTGTCTCTTGATTTTTATATCACAGTGGTGGGACATTTTGAAAAGTATAGTCCCACTATTGCGTTCGAATGGCCCTCCAACTACCGGTTCCAAATAAATTAGCGTGTCCCACTACACCAGTCGATAGTTATTTTCTTTCAATGCGATTATTTTAATACACCAGCAACGGAAGAAGAATTTTTTTCTTTAAATAAACCTCGATACACGAGCATCAGCTAAGATGATTAGTTTTGATGTATTATATAAAAAAAGTATGTTCAAAACTGTCCCTCTACTGCCAATTTTATTTTAATATTGTTCTAAAGTGCAAAAGTATTTCATGTGATGACAATATTTTTTTAACAAGAGTTGAAATTTTGCTAGCAATAAATATTATTCACTAAAAAAAGTTGGTAAAACATTTTAAAAATTTGTATGCAAATTTAACAAATGGTTATAAATACTTAATCTTTACCGCTGCCTTCACCAGTGATAATCCCATTTAATTGAAATTTTTTGTACCATGGGTGTAAAGTTTACCTTAAATTAAGCCATTACCTGGAATTAAGAGGACGTACATTTTACAGTTTGGTTTTAAGTACTATAAAATAATCCAAAAATATATGTTTACTTTTAATGAAGATTCATTCTCATGAAGAAACTGGCGAAATCAGTATATATATATAAGTATGTATGTTTCCATGTTTATCACCTCAAAAACACGCGTGCATCTACTCTTGAGCAATTTTTTTTCTAGCAGATGTTGAGAAATCTGAAATCGTAGTTCTATGTGGAGCAGAAATACTTTTCTATTGATGTCTTATGCATTAACCATGAGGTCAACTTTCTTTCTGTCACTTGATTACATATTTAACATACCACATATATATCTTGAATCCAAGAATATTACATTATATACATTTTATGTATTGTACACGCTGAAAGTCTCGTATAGCTGCATGGCACTTTTAGAAATACATAACTGTTTCGAGATCAAGAATAAAATGTAATTAAGATCACAGTAAGTGAATTATTTTTATTTTCTAATTCCGCTCGGAAAAATGTTAGTCTCTATATAATTTAAATTAAATTATAGAAAACAGCATACTTGTATTACACTTTTATAATCCTTTCAGATATACCTTGTGCATCATAATGCACTAAATATTTACTCTCACATTTACTCACGAATACAATATATATATGTATATATAAGTTGTATAAAAAGCTATTGTAATCAGAATTCTTGTGTAAGATAACAGGTATATTTACACTATTACTAGAAGACAATTACGTAGACTACAAGAAAGAGTGGATTGTAATTGATATTCCAAGAAAAAGTATGATCTGGTCCCAATTTTTGTTGAGTTTCTGTGTATTTATCAAAAATAGATCGATATGATACATTAGAGGATATTTGAGATGAGATTGTCCATATTTTAAGAAAAAGGGCCCATTAGATGGAAATGTGGGCACTAAAATTCAAACTATACAAAACACAACATTTTTAATTCTGTTTACACGGTATTGCAAGAAAAAACGAGCACGAAAAGACAAAAGAATACCGAGCGAAAGCAGCGTGATTCTCGGCGTTGGGGCGGTGGCACGGAGGTCGAATCGAAAAGCGTAACCCGAAGTTACGTAATCCTCGTGCGGTAGCGCGATTTGCGTGCGGGCTGCAGTGGCGGTGGCGCGGATCGACATCGGCGCGTGCACGCGCGCCGTGGAGAAGAGAGAGAGAGAAAGGGAGAAGAGCATGCGCTTAAAAAATTCAGAGGTATAAGGTAGCGCTCGTGGCGTATATATATATGTACCGGCGTTATTGGCAGTTCGATTAGGCCGCCCCCGCGCGCGCACATGTAGCACTACCCTTTCGACTTTGCGCTCGTGCACTCGTTCGCGGGCTTTCTCCCTCCCTGTCTCTGTCTCGTGGAAGATGTAGCGTGGCCGTTTTATCGGCGGAGCGGGATGTATACGCGAAAGAGGAGCGAAAGCTCTTTTGCAAAATTGCATAATTTAGAAAGCGGACGAGCGGAGCGGCTCGCCCTGGCTAGTCGGAAGCGGTAGAATATTAGATCACCGGCTTTTTCGTAGGATGGGAGAACTTTACTCTATGTCCTTAACATCTTCTTAATTAACATTTTGTATATTTTTCATTGTTGACATTACACAGAGTGTATGTGGTAAGTTTCGTCTTTCACATAAAATATAGTTAAAACTGGAATCAATTTTTAACTGCGTATGACCAATTCTCAGGATTTTCTTCAAAAAAGAGGTTTGAAAAAAAAAAATAAAAAAAATTTTGAGGTACATTTCTGATATAATTTTTTTCTCGTTCTGGTCTTGTGACACGGTTTTCAAAAATACTGAAAAAAGGTTGAAAATCACAAAAAATGACCAAAAATGATTGAATTACGTGGATTAGGAAAAAATCGCTTATTTTTCGTCATTTTTAACGATTTTCCAATGCACGTAACTTTGCGCCGAATTGGCCGATTTTAAAGATTCACATCTCATATTAAAGCTCCTTTCTTCTACTTTCATCGCTTTTTTGTGGAATATTTGTTATCACTTTTAATAGCGTGCTATTGGTTAATTATTAGTGACTACTTTTTGTCCATTTTTCAGTATTTTCTAAAACCGTGTCACAAGACCATTTTCGACTGTTCGAAAATTGTCTCGTATACTATATGACCCACAGTTTTTTTTCGAACCTATTTTGTAGAAAATTTTGAGAATTGTTTAGGAAGGTGGAGCACAGACGACGTTTAAGTGAAAGCGGGGTGATTAGCGCAAAGTTACCAGTGCTTGTGAAATTCAAATCACCGATTCTACCGCTATACAAATATCTTGGGAAAAAAGAGTCATTAAAACTTTTCCTCTTTACGCAAAAAACTATTACTCTATTTTTCTCGCTTGAAAATTCATTTTTCATTCAACAATCTGCAAGTACTAGCCAATTTTGAGGGAAAAAACTCTTTTATTCCCATCTCCACTATAATGGCCACTTTATAGTCTGAAACGCGAGACAAAAGTCGCATTTTATTCCCGCTAATTTCTATTATTTCTGTATATATGGGAATAATGAAAATTAGCGGAAATAAAACTAATAAAATTATAACATACCTATAAAAAACTTTTCAAATCTATAAAGTGGCCACAATGGAGATGGGAATAAAGTACTATATGTAACATGGAAATAATCTGCGCTTTAGTTCCTTGTTACATAGTGTATTATTATTCTTACTTTCTTATCTTAATTCTTTAATGGGTAGAGAAAACTGTTTTTGATTATGTAAAATAATTGTACTCATATGTTCATATCCAAAATGTTTGCTTAGTCTATTATATGTTTTTTGAGTAAAATAATTCATAAATGTATATTCCAATTAACATTGCATTGTTTTATGATTTCATTGAAGTAAACCATATGCCATTAACGCCACGATTAATTTACTATGTGGTGTCGCTGTTTATTTTAGTCGCTTTTAATGCGGTTTTAATTGAAGGGAGACAGCAGGTGAGATAAAATTCATTCAGTACTTGAATTGTTAAAATAATTTATCATAATGTGCTAGTTAAATAAAGCAAATAACTGTAAAAATATCACAAATGCTATAAAATAGTTTCTTTTTCCAATTTCTATTCAGTATGTCGAAATTTCGTTTATTTGTATACATTACTTTTATTCATTTATGTCTTGCTAAAATATATTTTCCATCATACGATGTCGCATTTAAATTAAGCATTGCGTTTACATGTTAATTAATTGAGGTATTGTATCGAGAATTGTTTGAAAAAATCAATACATTCAACGTTCGTTAATTAATATGACGGGGTTCACAAATGAGTCGCACTAAACTGGCGTAACATCACTGACCTACTCTACTATTTTACATTGTGAAACTGATCATTAAAGCCAACATCATTTACTGTAATTCCAAACCGCAGGTTAGATAAAATGTATCTTTACCTATTGCCTATAACTCATAGATCGAAAGATATTCATAATAATTATAGTTCGATAGAAAAAAATTGTATCATTGGCAATGAGACAAATCATTCTATATTTTATTTCTCAAATGAACGTAAAAAAATCTGTTTTTTTCATGTCAAATTCCACAAAAAATTTATTTAAATTTGAAAAGTTGTTATATGTCAATTTTTGTAAACCATTTTTTTGAAACTTTAAGTTAAGTTAGAATAAGAAATTTGAATTGAAAAACCTCAGGAATAATAACATTTCTTATTATTACCAAAATTTGTTTTATTTCATAATACGAAAACGAATATATCAGTTACGATCAGTAGGGTTTCTTATGAAATACAAGTTTAAAGTTACTCAAACAAGGATAATAAAATAATAAATCTCCAGCATAAACTGTTAAATGAAAATGTTACATTAGCGATTTAGAAATACAGAAAATAGAAGTCACATAAGTTTTTTAAACGACTGCTAAGCCTGCAATTTCAGCAGCAATTAGAAGGACACTGAAAAAAATCGCGAAGACTGGATTTACAGAACGCCGATCGCATATAGCAGCAGGCCGGTTGCAGTGGTATACGCAGTTAGGCGAGACCGCGCGCTCGTTTCGCCGGGCGATTCACGCGCTATATAGCGGTGCGGTGCGCGCGCGGGCGCGTGGATATCGATTTATCGTCTTGTTTTTCCTCGTTCCGCCAGCGCGCCTCCCCCGTGGGAGATCGCGCGCCGCGCGCATATACAGTGGTGGTAGTGTCCTGCCTGCTACCGCTGCTGGCCGCTCGGCGACGGCAATTTTTCAAGGAGAGGATTTATCGACTGCGAAAAAAGCCCGCCAAAGCGTGGGAGGGAGGAGGAGGGCGTTTGAGCGAGGAACTCTGGCTGGTTGACGATTTGCAGCGATCGCGTCGCCGCGGCGTGGATTCTGGCGCGCATTTTGGGGATATGGAGCGACGCGCCGCGGATCCGATTGTTTCGTTTCGCTGGACGTACGCCTCTATATGTACGCCGCTACCTGTATGTGCGATTTTGTAAGCGGCTGCGCGTTGTGTTTTCGGACTAACGCTACTGGGCTGTGCGGTAGGGGTTTTGAAATTGTCGAGCTGCGGACGACTGGCTTAGATTGGCGTAGCGAGGAATAAAGTATCGGATGGTCCGGTGAAAATATTGCGGCTAGAATTATTGCACAGATGCGACATCTGTTATTGAATCATTGATAAAAAGAGGTAAAATGGTAATTTCTTATTAAAGTTTAACAAACATGTAAGGAAACGTGTATTAATATTCACATTGATATAAACGTTTTAAGACAGAGATGAATATATTTACGAAAAACTAAAAACATAGATAATATGCGTGCTGAAATGTGAAACACTCAAGCCCTTTAATTTTTCGACGAATGGAAGTACTCATAGTAGTATCTTATTCCGAGTGCAGTGGTTGTATATACGGCTTCATCGATCTCCGTTCCAGTTGACGCGTCACGTACATTTCGCCAATGCGCCGGACGCTAATTGTTAAGTCTCATTCGGCGGAAAGAGTATGAAAAAAGCAGCACACGCACGCATATTCGAAATCGAACGAAATATACTGTTTCCCTCATCGAGCGATACAATGCATATCTGCGGGCCACCTCGGTCCGTCCACCTATATTCCTCTGTTTTTTCGCTTCCCCCTGTGTCCGATTCTCTCTTTTTCGCCCGCTGCACTGTGCACGCATCAAGCGGCTCTCCGGCCGATTGGCCCGCGATCGTCCGCAATGAAAAAGCAATTTTACGGCGATTTTCACTTTTGCTATGCGCGCGCGCGCGCGCTCGCCGTCGATCGTCCCTCTGCACGCGCCGCCGCCGAGGGGAAAAAGCTGCGCGCGCGAGGCGAGCGCGCTGCCGGAAAGGCAAAATAAACGAGTGAGAGTAGGAGAAAAAGCTTCCATCTGTGTCTGCAGCGTCGCCGTTTGCGTATACGTGTGCAGTGCGCGGGTGTGTGGGTGAATTCGCGCACAGGCCGCCGCCAGCGAGTCGCGCTGTAAACACGTAAATCATATCGGGCGGAACGAGCGCTCGCCCCGGCGCTTATAAAATTATATTTGGTATCATCTAATTGGCCGGCCTCGTATGTACGCGCGCCCAGTCGCGAGTGTACGGAGACGCGTGAGCTTGTGTGTGTGCGACTACGTGTGTGGGTGCGGAAAGGGGAGAGCGAGTGAGAGCGTCCTCGATAAGTAATTAATTATCGTACGGAGCTCGCTCCTTATCCTCCGACGGGTATTAATTTCGCGCTAACCGACATATCACGAGCAGTGACGACTGTCACGACACTTTTTTTTTTCTTCCTTTCCCTCGCCGACTTTCTCCCTTTTAGGTTTCTTTTGTTTCCCTTTTAGGTTTCTTTTGTTTCTTCGTTATAGTTGATGATGGACGTGTTTTATGCGCTTTTCAAGTAAATTTTTGTTTAAAGTATAATTCAATTATCTTATAATGCCGCATGATAATACTGCGTAATATTTTTCACGGTGATATAAAAGGTAGGAAACCCTTGGAATTTTGAAACCGAAATTTATAATTAATTAATATTGGGGATTATTTTTATACATTAAACGTGAAAATATAACTTTCACAATTTAAATGTTACATGACGTGATGAATTATTAAAACTAATTGGACGAATTCATTAACACTCAAAAAGTAATCATACT
>JAPYZO010006483.1:0-19912 GCA_030522905.1 Torymus flavipes | reverse complement strand
AAATAATATTATTATTATTTTCGGATAACTATTGATGAGTAATAAATAGAATAATACCGGCAACTGTAGAAAAAAAATCTAAAAAGGTTCAGGTGTTGGTGAAATAATTGGAATAAGTCAATATTTCATTCTATTTAAAGTATGAAATATACAAAAATAACTTTTTGCAACTATCTCTTTTATCCACAAGTGAAATTTGTTTAAATATCAGTTTTGTAGATTCTATGTTAATATTTTATTATGAAACCCACTCTTATCCTTTTTATTTTATACTAAATTTTAACGAATCATTTAAAATTTATTGATGATAGCACGCGGTTTTAATTTTAAACTTTAATTATTATCGACTAACAATTATTGAAAAGACTAAGAAATAAATGGATAATGCTTTGTTCTATTACTTTTATATTGATCCAATTAAAGATAATTAAAAATATTACTTAGAGTCCCTGAAGAGGAGCCGAAGGGGGTGATTATAAACAAGGGCAATCTGACTGCCATTAATATTAAGTAATTTAATTTTTAAGACTGTAAGACCGATGGAAAAATTCTTATCAGTTTATCCAATTAAAGAATTAACTTTCATTATTAAGTTATTTTTACTCTTCCTTGTGTGTATTTTAATGGCGTTATGAGTCATTAAATTTAGATAAATCTTTAGAGCACAGTTATAAAATGTACTATAAATTAGCTAACTATAGTAATAAACTAAATAATAAATTGTGACAATAATCGATTTTATTAACGTATTTCAAACATCTTTTGAAAATTTAAAAATAGACTATACCTACTCTATTTTTGAATTTTCGGAATTATAATGTATACATTATAAACTTATTAAACATAAAATCATGCAAATCATGTCCTTATCGTTCTATATAATACATTATCAGTATGAATACTCTATATCGCGTAATTCATCATCAACTTTTCAATATCATACTGCATTTCAATCAAATAAACACCAGCGTCTACCTAATCAACCAAATAATATCATTTCAAACTCTCTTTTGTATTTCTTATCAACGCATAAACACCAACTCCTATTCACATTTTTCTGTGCCAAAAAATCACGACAAAGATCACCAACCCATCCGACCAACCTCCCACTTATCCCCGATATCGAACTCCCTTCGATTGTGAATTTCGGTTGAGTCAGGCCTACATACATCACCGACGCCTCCCGATCGGTCGAATCAGGTCAAGATGCCGCGCAGGAGGAGAGAATACTTGACGCCAAAGATCGCCGCAGCCAAACGCGGAACAAGTGTTATCGCATCTCGAGAGAAGAGATGGGGGGCACCGAAATCCGATCTCGAGTGGGAGAAACAAACTTGCCGCGCGTCTGTTTTCAAATGGTAATTGGGAGAGATGAGCGTCGAGTTTGTCGATGGCTGCAGTGATTGGGCTTTCGTGGACATCCGCCTATTTGTGTTTAAAGAGGGATTCGAGTAGGTACAAATGGCGGTGTGACGATTACTTCATTTAGTTTATGACTTTTGATTAATATAAAAATGTCTTTATTACAGTACTCTCCTCTTCTTGCACCTATTTTATGTATCGCAATCACAGTAATCGTAGTAAAGCTTTTTTCTCTAAATGTTGAAACTTTATTTTATCTACTATTTAGCCATTTTGAAAGTAGTTTCACGCTTTTTCATGCATTAAAGAAATAGCATTAATAATTAAAGCATATCTGCAGAAAAACATGCGGATGTATATGTATATACAGCTGAAACTACTTTTCAAGAATTTAACAAGCCAAAACGTTTTAGCGCAAAAAGTGCAAAAAGGAAATACAGCTTTTCGACTTCAAGGCTACGAGTTTACATTGTTCCTTGCGATATGCCTTTTTTGCTGAAATGTTCTATAGCTACGTAGGTTTGTTGAAGCTCCATCAAGTGGCTAAATAGTGCCTGTAAAAGAGAAATTTTAAAGAGCAAGGCGTTACATATTTCAGGCACCAGGAAGTGTTTTTCAGTTTTTTGCTATGTAAAATCAAAGTGAATTAAAATAACATTATTAAAAAAAATTGTAAACTGTAATTATGTAAAGTAAATAATTCATTATAGAGATCTTTGTTTAATAAATAATTAAACGTAGTTTTTAAAAATAGCATTTTATCAAAATTTTAACAAAAAACTTGATAAAAACAGTACTTATTTAATGAACTTATTAATTAAAATAGCAAAAAAAAAAGCTGCTACAATACTTATAGAGCTTCTTTTAAGTAGAAAACATCTCGGCACGGTAAGACACCTCAAGTTCTCAAAACTTTTAAAAGCAATACATAAAATATAAAAATCTGAAATGCCCGACTCCTGACGCCTGTCGATCGACCACCTTACCCCAGCGAACACTCCCCGCCACGTCTCAAAAAAGCGTTTGCTCTACCTGTTCCAGAGAATCAGTGCGAAGCCACCACTGCTGCCCCTGCCAGGCGACCCACAGCTCGACGACGATAATCGGCGGCTACGCGGGTGGCTCCGGTGGCACCTTACCACCGCCAGTCTTCGTCACCACATCGCCGACAGCTCGCATGATACGGCAGAGCTCGCAACCGGAGTCGGCACACGGCGGCTGCTGCTGCTGTTGCGCGAGCTGCAGCTGCCCCCTGCACGCGAGCGGCGGCCCCGGTAACATAACGCCCTCGGGCGCCTCGTTGCGGCAGCTGCGCGAACCCGGCGACGGGATAGCCGGCATCGCAGCCGACTCCCTGCGCATCAACGGCGGCATCAGACAGTTCCGGCAGGTAAAGACGATGCTCTGCTTTACACGCGTCCGCACCCCCACCACTTCTTCTTCTTTCTCTCTGTGTAATATACGCGTGCAGGTTGTGATATGTCCTCTCAGTGTGTGCTAACGACATCTGTCGCCGTCCGTAAGAGGCTCCCCCTCGCTCACCCTTCCACACACATATATGTACATATACCTACGTGCGCGCGCTTTTGTGTTTTACCGTCTGCACACCCTCTCTGTTGTACCCCCCGCCGCACCCCCACGCACACACGTACTCTGTATACACGAGAACGAGAGAGCAACCCTATACTACTACTAGTACTACTCCCCCTCTTTGTGCGCACACGTGTAGCGCGCGAAAGCGCACACATACACATTGTAGTGCCTATACCACTGTGTTATAGAGGGGAGGCTGAAACGTGCACGCGGTTTACTCGGAGGGTGGGGACGCGCACGCGCGATATCTTGTTGCGCCGACGCGTGGCCCTCGTGGTGGTGCCCCCTCCAACTTGACTTCTGCTGGGTAGAAGGGTGGAATTCGAGAGAGTGTCGTCTGCTGTACGAGGAGACGAGCTTGAATACGGAGAGTAGGCTGCGTTGAGTATATAGAGAGTGAGAGTAAAGACGGGGTTATTAGTAGAGATGGGAAGATAATTTTAAGGGATGAAAGTAAGAAAGGGCAATGTTCTAGAGAAATGGTCAAGGGATGAAATTAATCATGATTGAATTGTTAAAAATAGATTCTTTATATGCCGTTGAATTTTTTAAAATAGTTTTGAAATAATATACAAGGTTAAAAAGACAGATGAAGGGTAGTTTTATATAAACGTAAAATGGATGCTGACTGTTCCGTCTGAAAAAAGAATTTTTCCATTGAAATCCTTTTACTTCTAGGAAAAATCCATAAGCCGTTTATTGGTACTATTCTGCCAGTATTTAAATTGATCGCTTCATTCGGAACTCTAGAAAAAGGCTAATCCACCCCCAAGGTGATTAGATTCAAAGAAGATTAATTTTCAATTTTTCTGACAATTCGGTGGTAGTATTCCTTTTTTAATTCTCCCATTGTCTTTATCTATTTCTATTTATTCAGACGATAAATATTATCAAAATAAGTTCTTTCACTTCTTCGTTGCCCTGAAACTCGCGAAAATTGCGTTTTAAAGTAGTTAGCCGCGCTACAGGTACCGCTGTATCGGATGTTTGCACGCGCGTGGGTATTTTGAAAGTATTTGAGAGCGAAAAGTCTTTGTAAGCGAGTTTTCGAGTTTGGGAATCCAATAATTGAAACGGAAGAAAACACAATTAAAAGGTTTGATTGCGGTTTGGTAATTAGAAATCGTGAAGCTCCACCGGGAAAGCTCGAACGTTATTTGATTACGGAGTTTTAACCTCTTTATTGTTGGCTCCTCGTTACGAGATGATTGTGCACTGTGGTATTCAAAAAATTTTAGAATAATAAGATCATTTGCTGATTTCTAGAGAATTCGGAAAAACAGTTATTAAACATGAATATAAACCTGGTTTAAAAATATTTGTTATTCTTCCGCAGCACGAAATATATTTATTATGTTGGATTTGTTATTCAAATAAGTCAAATGAACACGCGACGGCCTTAAATTTCTTTCATACCAAATTCTCATACAAAATCAACGGCATTTGTCTGAAAATCTCTATAGATAAACAGAATAATAAAAAATAATTAACAAAGTAAATATTTTTAAAATTTAATTTTCCGGCAAAATTTTTGTTCCCGCTCAAAACGCTACTACTATTAATGCCGACTAATAACATAGCCTGGAACCCCGTGAACGACAATTTTCCCCTCCTAATACCGGCAATTACTTAATTCATAGGAATCACTCGGTTACGCCGCGCTCACAATTACCCTAACAGCTGTAACGGAGAACACAGCGTGCGCGCGCGCTGCTCAATTTCGTAGACCGTTAATCAATACCCTCGCATTGTAAAAGACCATATCTAAGCTCCCGAGAAAGCCGACTCTAGCATAGGTGTCTCTCTCTCTCTCTCTCTCTCTCTCTCTCTCTCTCTCTCTCTCTCTCTCTCTCTCTCTCTCTCTCTCTCTCTCTCTCTATCTTTTTCTACCGTTCGTACGTTGACGAGCGCAGCCGTGCGCGCTATATCGAGTTGTTTCGCTTGCGCGCGCGCCTCACCTGTCTCTGTATGTGTGTGTAAGCTTTCAATCAACCGTGTGCGCACCGCGCGAAAGGCCAAAGGTTCGCTCCCGCGTTTCACGCGCAATTTGCACGCGGTAGGGTAAAAAACCTGAAAACGAAAGTATATTACACGTTGGGGGCGTGAAAAAACACGTGTGGCTCGAGCTCGAAATTTTTTGGTAATGATCGCATATGGAGTTGTAGTATTCTGTATGTATATGTAGGGGTGCGGGTAAAAATAACGAATCAAGTGGAATAATGGAAAAACGGAAATGACTGGTCGCGGAAATAGAGCAGCTGATTGCATAGGTTCTATGTTTGCACAGTAATATTCTGTATCCGCTGAACTGGAGAGAATAATATTTTGGCAACGCTAAATAAAGGTCGAATGTCACGTTTGATTAGAGAAGCTGAAATTCAGCAGAATTTGATTTTGGCGAATTTAATCACTGATTTAGTTACTGATTTTCATAGATGATTCTATATACGTTAATTTAAATAATTTTATAAGCTATATTTTAAAGCATTAAAAAATCAAATAATTCACGGTCAATTTACTTATTCTTTCAAGTTAGTTTTTCCTATCTAGGAGTACGTGTAAAAGAAAAAAATTATGTTACAGAATTTATTTTATGAATCTAAATGAAATTTTTCGAAATATTCAGTGTCCAACGAAACAGAAAAATTAAAAAGGAAACAATTGAAAATCAACTTCAAACTAAATTTGGCCTACATTTTCTCTCATTTATTTACTATTGTCTCGAATTTCATATGAATAACTTTTTGATATTGCCATTTAACGAAGGACACGACCAACTTGTCTATATCTTTGAAACAGTGATACTTTCAGAAACATAAATACATTATAAATTCAATATCAACCAGAATATACACTGTAAATAACAAGAATCGCAGTCACCGAGACCATTCCAAAAAATCAGAACGCAATTATTGAGTGTACACCGCCAAGCCACACATCCGATCGTATCGCATTGTCCGCTCCCCGAGCTCTCCATAAAAGCACAAACGCCGAAAATAATAAACTCGACGAATCGCCGAATGATTTCGGGCTCGAGCTGACGAGGGCAGAGGTGTGCGTTTTATTAGATTTTTATTGCTTTGCGCGGGGTGGGGGGCACCACTCGTCGATATAAAAGAGCGAACGAGAAACGATGAAAAATTTTACCCTATCTTCACCCAACCCAATCAAAAGCTTGGACGTGTTTATTTTGCACACACACACAAACTCGCGCGCATGCACGCGTAGAGGGACGAAAACATGCAGAAGGCTGTGTGAAACACCGCACGCTATATGTGTACGACGAAACGCAGGGGAATACGACGACGAGCGTGTGGTTATGAATATCTATATAATTATAAATATATGCATTGAGAGGTTTTTAAAAGTCATTCTTTGTGTGTACGATTTTTATTATATATACATTGCTAGAGGTGTATTATTATATGTAATTTTGGTATCTTTTTGGATTTAGATTATTTTTCCTTACTAACAATTTAGTGGATTTATATATTCTATTTTATTACTAGAGGTCTATTGATTTGATTAAATTCTGTATGTATATTGATTATATTCTCTTTTATTGTAGTTTCTAATAAATATCATAACTTTCTAAGACTACTTGAATTAATGTACGTTAGATTCAGTATTTTTAATGTCTTTCATTATTACTTCTTATATAATATAGATATAAAATATTCTTATTGTTATATGTGTCTTCAATATCTTAGATTAGAATAATTTTAACATTTACTAAAAGTAGTTTTTAAGATATACATTATATGTTGAAATTAACCTATCGAATACTTAGAACAAAAGATGCTAAAACTAGTCCCGCCAAAAAAAAAGCGGGACATTTGAATAGCTAACCACCATCGCGAAGAGAATGATAATTAAAAGTCTCGAATATGTGTGACGGACCTGTCAACGACGACACAGCGACGACGCCACTCTCCCCACATATATCGTCACACATTCGCGCGAGAGGGAAAAGAGAGAGAGAAAACGCATCTCCTCTTTCCCGCGCCACATTTCGAAACCTCAACCCCCGCGGGACGCGCGCGGGAAAAAGGCTGAGCGGAGTCTTTTTGCGCCGGTTTTTCTCTGTATGTATATTTCCACCCTCTTTCTGCACTTCTGTCTCCCTTCGCACGCGAGAGAGATAACGAGCGGAAAGACGAGCACGCGTCGGCGATTTTTTTCTTCCTCTCTTCACTTTTTCTCTTCTTTTTCTTCTCGTGTCTCCCTACCCCTCTAAGTAGCTTCTCTCCAAGACGCACCTCCTCGTATTTGTATATGAATTTATATATATGACGTATACGACGTACCTTTTTTCTATATACTATGCAAATTTATCTTGTCGAACTCGTACTACGCACGCATGTATTTATTATTATTCTTCTTTATGATTCTTGCGATATATAAGTGACAAAGTGTAACCTGTAACCTGTGTCTTCAAGTTCTTTATTGTACGTTTTTATCAATATAATATACAAGGCATATTTATCTTTTTTTTGTAAATAACACAATTCTTTTTTAATATTATTCGATTCTATCACGTATCTTTTCTTCGTACTTCGCTTTTGGCCAAATTATATATAAGATAAATAATTTATATATGTAAAAGAGAATTTAACGAAAATTATGAGTTAATTGTAATTCTGCCTGCATAGAAACGCGAGAGCACTGAATCTTTTTCATCTCGAGATACTTTATTATTTCATAAATTACGCTCCGAGCAACAGCAAAGAAATTTTTGCATTCATGCGGTTTAACTTACTTTTAATATATTTTTAAGAGTTGAGATAGTGAAGGTAATGGCGGAGTAAAAACATTATTAAACATTTTTAGAATATTTTAGTATCTCTAAGAGTCATAATCTGAATTATTAATTGCCCAAAGCAAAAATAATATATTCACTCTTAAAAAGGTATGGATAAAATAGTAGAATGTGCCAGTAAATGAGTCTCAAATATATAAAGAAGAGCGGATAAAGCAGGCAGTAAATGAATAAGTGTAGAGCAATACTACATCATGTGTGTGTGTCCATACATCAAAAATTTATACGATGTGACATTATTTTATTTATCGTTGAAAAAATGTAGGAGCTGAAAATTGATCGGAACACAATTTTATGGTACCCATATTTTATGCCTCATAAATATCAAAAAACTACAGAAAAACTATATTCATAAACTAAAATGATAAAATACCATATTTATTGCTATTAGTTATTTTCATGCATAATATTTTTAATATTAATTACCGTTTAACGATTTCTTTTTTAAATTTTTCACATTTTTGCTCGAACAGGTTTTCTTTGTGCATTTATATTGTAATTAGCTCCACTTTATTCCATTTAAATGTTGTTTTTATCCAAAAAATTTAGTTACAGCTTTTTCTGTAAAGTACGCGAATTCTTTTCATTAAATTTAATCTTTACTTTTTATCCTATTATTTAATAATGAATTTTATTTATATTTCAATTTTAATATACCACATTCACGTTCATTTATGAACATATTTAAAACTTTGACTTTACCATGTAATTTTGAATTTCGCGCGATATGTTGATACTATATAAGACACCGCTAGATGTCTACGTGTTAATTTCAGTAACCTATTAGTGAAAAATTATTCAAGTTTCTTAATAAAATTTTTACCAATTTAAAAAAACATTAGGCGATACAAATATGAACAAATATGAATACCTTATTACCATAAATTCAAGTTCTGATCAACAATCGCCTCCCCTCATCCATCGACCACCACCACCACATCTAACCTCAGCGCACCAAAAAAAACCAAATGCCCGATCATCAGACCAAAAATCTAACTAATGCAAAGATCGAACGCCCCTCTCTCTTGAAACCTACCTGGGAGCAGTACCCGTGGTGGTGCAAGTCTTCTCCAATGACGATCACGACGCCCCCGCCACCCTCGCAGCAGCACCAGCTACAACAACAGCAGCAGCAGCAGCAGCAGCAGCAGCAGCAGCAGCAGCTGCAGCTACAGCAACCTGGCGGTTCGGCGTCCAGCACCGGAGTAGCTGGCACCAGCGGTGGCGGCCAGGGAGTGCTGCTGTGCCCGCGGACCCTGTCCCAGGCGCGCAGGTCGAGGCTGCGACGCGCCCTCACCGAGGCCACCGCCGAGACCGTCAACTACGTCAAAGCGGTGGGCCATAGCATCCTGTTATGAACAGTCCTTTTGAGCCAGTTGAGATGATCTCTCACATACACACACGCATACTTATACCACATCGGATTTTTATAATTCTTCACACACACACACATGTTTATATATTATATACACTCACATTCTGTGAGACACGGACACGGCATTGTTGATGATTATGATGATGATTATGATGATGATATCACGGATATGTAGAGTTTTTTGGATCGAGGTGAATGGTGTGACTGTATATAGAGTTCTGGCATTTAGGTATTGCTGGCATGGATCCTGAGGTCAAAAAGAATTTGTATGATAGGACGTAGGCGTTGGTTACGTGCATGATCGATTATTATGAATTCTTTTTATCCTTGAAGTATACCCGGAGATGGTTTGTTGAAGTTCGAATGAAAATGTTGAAGGAATTGCAATGTAGCTATAAGGAGATGGACCATTCGGTTGCGTATGGTATAAATTACGATTGCACTGGTACATAAAGGTTTCGCATAAAATCAACGCTAGTTTAGCGTGTGGTCGTAAAAAGTAATGGAGCTTCTTTACCGGTTGAACTTGGTTAACGCGATTTAAGCACCATTTGAGGCTACGCAGATTCGAGACAATGCGAAATGTTGACAGTGCTCTGTGTACTTATTCTACTTGGTCTGCACGTTGTTTCTTTATGTTTATCTTTTATTACTGATATTTATTGTATAAATTACTTCTTCGTTCCTTTTTTATGTATCTTTTTATATCCCTCTTCTAATTTTTATGGTTCTATATATTAAACTTTTATTGATCAATATTATTGTCATTTATACGAACTCTGTTTTACTTAATCTAGTACAATGCCGGGAATCTTAATTTACAAAATGCACTTTCAAAATTTATAGAGCATAACAAAACTATACTTTATTAACATGTATTCAATGAATAACTTCATTGGTTTTATAAAAATATTTCCTTCGGTTACAGTACGTCATTTATTATTGGATATAAACGACTATACTAGATTGATCGAGAAATTTTTCTGATGTTATATTAATTTTTAGTACATTTTCACTATTCTAAAACCTGTAATTCTAAAACTTGTAATATACGATTATTCAGATAATAACAAAACGAATTTCCAGACCTCCTAAGAGCAATACATATATGTCTTTCAAATGAATATACCCACACCATCTCCGTGTCTACCTATTCCATGCGACATTGCCCGAGAGCGAAAAAAAGTCCGGGGATGACGGATGCGTCGTTGACTATCGAAGTGCCACACACCTCCGCGCGTTCCTCTCCAAAAATCTCTCTCCCACGTCCCCCTTTACAAGCACTCGAGCGAAGATCCTGCACACAATAGTCGCGCTGCTTTTGGCTCGGGTATATCCTTCAGATACACATCCGATCGGAGCGTAAGATGGTGCTTCAGACGCCTGCGGCTGAGCGCTCGCGCACGTGCAGGCACCGCTAAACTGACAAGAGATCCCGCGCTAAACTCGTTACGAAAGCGCGCTACAGCCTGGTGTAGTGCCTGGAGGGCTCGTACGATATATATTTCGGTATGGGGAAATCGGATTGTAATTGCGTAATTTCGCACCACGTGAGAGTGGTGTATGTGTCTCGAGGTGTAGGCGAAGCAGAGGTATAGGCTTGGAAAGTGTTTCGAGTTCGCTGAAGTACGTTACGCAAGTTATGTGGTTTTATAATATGAAATGATTTGTTGCAAACATAATATATGATGTGATTTAACTATAAAATTATTTAGTATCTATATGAATAAAATAATTAAATTTTGCCTAAGCTATAATTTATAGGAAAAGTTTTTGACATGATAAAATATCGACTAAAATTGAAGATAAATAATTTAAATTTTAAATTGCTATAAATTTTAAATATTATTTTAGAAATTTCTCTATTACCGACATACTGTTTTACCGACCGTTAAAGTATTTTTTCAATTCTATGATATAACAAAACATTTTGTACCAATTCATTCGAGTTTTAAAGTAGGAACGAAATAAACGTGGATACACCATACCATGAACAACAATAAACCGAGAAAACAAAAGACGAAAAATTCAAATCAGCAGTAAAACATAGATAACCCGTCAAGCAAGAAACTCCGCGTGTCTCGTTCGCGCTTCTCGCGCAAGAAGTAAGTTACAAAAACAGCGATAAAAGCATCTCGCGATCGAACAACGCGACGAGACGAGACGAGACTCCGCGAAGCCATCGACGAAAGAGAAGGAGAGAGAGATAGAGAGAGAGAGAGGAATAAAAGGATGCACTCGGAAAGGGCTTTCGCTCTTCGTTGCACACGCGCCGATAAAAACACACGCGCACGGGGAAAAAAAATTTACCGTCCCTCTCTTTCTCTCTCTCTTCCTCTCTTTCAGGGAAAGCTTTTTGCAAGCAGGAATAAATGGCCGAGTGACGATCGAGTTTTCAACGACGCGGGAAAGAACTGGCCGGGTTATAAACCGACGCGTGCTCGCGCGGGGACAATACGAGGTAATCGACGTGTACGTGCGCTTGTTTCTTTGTTTGCTGCTGGAATTTTGTCTGCTTCTGGCGTTTTGCACCGCGCGGCGGTCTTGTTTGTAATTGCGCTTTACGACTTTCTGGGGTGGATTTTGAATGCTGAATTTTTGACGGGAATTGCAATACCAAAGTCAGATTTTGATTTCGGTCGAAAAAGAATGATTTAATAATGACGAAGGCTGTGAACCTTGCAGAATTTAATGGCACGAAATGTAAACTTAAATGTGCAGAATTAAATATTAGTTTTTCTATTGCACTAAAATATAATAACAAATCCTAAATAATGACAAAATAACAAAAGTATAACATAACCTCAAAAATGTAGTTCCATTCGAGAAACACTTACTAATTCGAATATTTGCAGAGATGAAAAATTAGATTATTTATAACTTAAGTAAGTGAAGAATAAATATTTTCCATGTTATATTGATCAAGTCAAGTAAATCTGTTTGTTCTCCGGAATCCGCGTTTCATTTTTCTCAGGACAAAACTGTCAAGCATCAATTTTTCAGAGCCGCGAAAGCCCCCCAAGATATCGCATAATGCAACGTGTAAACAAAACTGTTGTATAAAATGTAATTCAGGCAAGATGAAAACATCGCATTGAAAAATGAAAATATTGTAGTACAAATATTTTAAAAGGATTCTGCAACGACAAGATAAAATGTTAATAAAATGCATAACATTAAAAATAAATATTAGATGATACATATCGTAAATTGTATAACTATGTTTTATCATTAATTGGAGAAAGTTGTAAAATCCTAATTAATAACTATTATAAAAAATTATTATATTTATTTTTAAGAAAAATATTCTTTGTTAGTACCTTTCACGTAACCATCGTATGTACAAAACCGTGCGTTAATTATTAAAGCACTGATTGATGTTGCTCTGGATCATAAAGTGTGTACAGCACAAAAGACTTTTAATTAAAATTCCATAATACATTCGAACTTTTTACGGCTTCGAGCAATATTTTTTTTCAATTATCGCACTGCAATGACTCTTTTATCACCATAAAGATCAAAGAGTATCAGAGTTCAAAGCTTCCCTCGTAACGAAGTGAAGCTTATATTCGAAAAAAATGAGTTAGCACGCGCATTTTAAATGATTAGTTATCGCTGTTTGTAAAGGACTCTTGTCAGGTTCCCGGCAATCGAAACACCGCGTATAATCAACTCTTTCCCCGATAATAATAAAGTACTCACGAAATCATCCATTTATCCAAACTTTTCGTCAGAATAATAAACCAACTCATCTGACATCTCACGACGAAATTGACGATACGTTGTAGACGATCCGAACGAAATGAAGATAAATCGAAGCCATGTGCTTTGCGTGTGATGTTTTTTTTCTGCCTACCCTTGGTCATGACACTCACGCACGGCTTGAGTGTGTGTGAGAGAAAGACATAAAGCTTGTCAACCGCTTTTCAACAACATCTCAACGACAAACCTCTCACATTGATTGAGGGCTACACACATGAACCAAAAAAAGAGTAGCAACGATAGTCGAAGGCTCATCCGTTAATCTCCACCTTACCGTGGTAGACCAAACAAAAAAGCAAAAAGATATACATTCACACCCATTCGCCTGCGATATTTTGTTACTGCGCCCACGATCACATGCTCGCTTAGTCCACCCACACCACCAGTATTTTAAGAGTATCTTAGTCCCTCCCACGTTTTTTCTGTATTTGAACCGAGTGCCTATACATACACAAACCACCTACACTTACCTATACGCGTACACCCGCGGAGACCCTGCATTTTGAAACTATGCTCGACGTTTATAATACATTGTATGCGCCCCTTGTGCACCTGTTGTGCAGCGCTCGACCAGTTTCTCGTACATGTACGCCGCGGCGCCTCGTTGAAATGCCTCTGGGATACTCGCGTACATAAATTTTCTTATCTACCCGCGGAAAAACATAGCGCACAATTTGCCGGAATTTATTCGTTTACGTGGAATTTTCGTTGGAGAAGGAGAGCTACTTCAGTTTTTAAATTGGATTGTTTCGGTTGGTTTACGGGATGCCGGGGCTGCTGTAATGGAAAGAATTTTGACGGATTATAATAAGGGTTTAGTGAGGTTATCTAAGCAGGAAGGGATGTAGAAAATGTTCAAAAATGATGAACTGATTTTTCGTTGATATTGAGCAAAGGTTCAGAAATATAAAATTTTGACAGGAAGTTAGTGAATAGTTGATAAACACATAGCAAAATAAGTACGTGGAATCATTAGTTGAACACATGCGTATAGAATTACTATCATTATTTTGAAATATTTTTTCCTTGTAAGTAGTTACATTTTGATTTTCGGAGGAATAATTTATAAAAACACTGACTGGATAAATTAAAGAAATTCCTATTATAACCTACAATAAGTTTTGTAGCATTGAAATATCTAGGTAATATACTTATTTTAATCCCAGCTTAGCTAATAAATAAAATAAAGATCTAAACTTGTATTCTGAATTAAAGTAGCCTTTCTAAAGAAAATTCGAAGAAATTCAAAAAGATAGAACCGTAAATAACATTAATTGCGGCTGCTAAAGTTCACATTTGCCCCCCGAAAACCAGTAAAACAATTCACTCAAGCTCAAGTGGCTTTCCCAGCGGTGGTGTAACGCCACTGTTTCGGCGGTAAATTTCAAGTAGCCGAGCAGACCTCGCGAGCTCGCGTACTTGTACTATATATCCACGCGTGCACCTTCTTTTTACTCTTGGCGCGTAAGTATATCTGTATACGCGCAACCGCGTGTTTTACAGTGCAAGTTGTTTCCACATTTTACGCGTACACATACCCAAGTTTTGGCAACACACATACACACGCAATGCGCGAAATTTCGCAGCTAGAACGGTATTACGGGCACCAGTGTTTCATATTATAGAGCTGCACCAGAAGTGAGAGAGTGAGCAAACACACACCCACACACATGACCGCCTTCTGTATTAATACCCGACCCGACCCCCCTTTCCCCTTTTTTGCGATGCTCAATATTATGTCTTCCCTCACACATCCCGCAGCCCCACTCACAGCACATTATACGTATTTCGTACATTGCCGAGTGCTGCTGTTATACGTACACTAGTTTATGAGAGCAAGAGCAGACAAATATAAGAGGCATATGAGAGAGGCGGATATAGATATATAGAACTTATTTTTCGTATGCTCCCATGGCACGTATATAACCCACCGAGCGTTTGTTTACCCTAGTCTCACCTAACCTCGCCGCTCCTCTTGCTGCTGAAAGTCACCGCATCGTGTGTTTTACCAGAAATGTTTAAATGTGTTGAAGAACCGAGCATTGTACGTTGTTGATATATATTTAAGTAAGATTTTTGAGGATAGTAATGGCAAATATTAGGCAATGCAAAACGTTCACGCTTATGAGGGACAGGAGAGCATGTTATCCAAATCCTGTTTTACCGACACTTCAGTTTTGCGCACATTCTTCATTATACTGCAAGCTCTGATAAGCATTTGGTCCACTGTACATATTGTATCGCAAAGTAGAATATTTGATCCCTATATGAATGTGATTATTAAGATTGTGTGAAGAAAATACAGCTTTTAAATTTATCAAGATGGTGTTTTATTTACAAAATGAACTGTCGGTAAGGAAGTTATTTGCCATGTATATAAACCGAAGCTGTGCTTGTCATTGACGAGTATGATAACACGTAAGTACTATAAAATAAGATAATTATATGATATGATAATATAACAAGTATTTTATCCCAATTGAATTCTCATTCCACAAATAAATGGTAGGCAGTTATTTACATTATTATAAATATAATTCAATAGATAATATGTTTATCGGTGCCCCATAACGATATATTATTAGTATTATTTATTACAATATAATGCTGCATAATACAACGTATAGAATGGAGTTGCTGAATTTAGGACAAACGAGAGATTTCCATGATAATATCGTGAAAAATATATAAACAAAAGGTCCTTTATAAAAATGTTGAAATATGAAACCAATTAGGACTTGTTTTTAGGTACATCCAATGCGAAAACTTAATTCAAAGAAAATCGATTTTCCGATGGTTACGCTCTTTATTTGTCATCTGGTCGGGACTGTTTTATGAAAAATCGACCCAATCTACAAACTGCTGTAACTGTGCAAAAACTATTGACGTAAATCTCGTTTTGCTCGAGTTAACAGCTTTACAATTTTCATCAAATTTTCATCACATTTCGCTTATCATTGCAAATTTCTCCTCCCCTATTTTAAATCCATTATTGACTTGTCAAGAGATATGGAAACTAATGTATTACGTTTAATAATGCATCAACCATCCATTACTCCGTTACGAATAATGTTTTTGACATTACCGTACTGGATCCATACTTTAAAATTCTCTATTTTAAATAAATAAAGTGTATATTTGCAATTTTAGAATTGTTTTAGAATATATTGCGAACGTTTTTTAACAATTCATGAGCAATACTATTATTCTAGCATTATATGCCTTTGATGACTAATTTAATGTCAAAATATTAATTAGTTCGTTGATACTCGAAACTAATAAATATTCTCGATTCTGATCAAAGTTTAAAGGCATGCATTTTAGGAATTAAGCATTTATATACTGTCTATTACTGACGCAAACTATTAAATGATTTGACAAGCGTGGCATAAATTAATTAAGAGCGTCGCTTAGAATAATGCGACAAGGGCGGATGTCCATGTCTAATTTAAATGTTCAAATGAGGTCCTTTAGAATAGACACCGATACCTGGGCTTCATTACTTTCGTCTGTTGAATAGACGTTAGCGGTACGGCGTGAGTGAAATTAGAACCACGAACTTGTAGAACTATCTCTATAAATTACTTGCAATCCCTTTGTTCTGTTAGAGCAGATCCACGGAAATTTTGTTTGGGAAATAAAATTTACAGGATTAATGGTCTCGCTCGGAAACTGAAACTGAAACTTCTGTTGCGTTGAAATAGTTAATAGTTCTTTATCATAAATGTTAATGTTGCAATTAATAGTATATTTGTATATATTTTTACCAGTTTTTAATAATTTTAAATCTTAAAATTTTTTCCTGTTCATAAAGGGATTACGAAAAATAGTGTTTGTAACCTACAGACTAATGTAATTAGCCATTTTTGTAAGATCTCTGCCGACTTAAATTTAAAATCTCACTACGCCCACTTGTCATGTATCCCATTTATAAACGAACTAATCCCATGCTTCGTACACACCCTCTTTACCAAGCAATACACATCCCGTTACAAAAACAGGGCAAAAAAGGTGCTAAGACTACGGCACGTCCCGAAGAGTTAATGATCGTCCTGAGCCATTTCCGTTCGTGTGCGAGTTTACCCAAGCACAGCAGACCCTTTTTACAGCCATTACAAGAAACGTGTGCCACTCACAGGGTGGCCCCGGTCTTTTTAGGTCCACGTAAATACGCAACTCCACACCATCGCGACTCAAGCTGATCTTGTTATGCCAGCGAGAACCAGGGGAACACGTGTCACCACGTGCGCCGACCCTTTTCTCTTTCTCGCATCGGTAGTCACCAGAGCGCGGATTGTGGTCATTGCCACATGTGAAAAACGGGCGCGTGTTTTCTCTCGCGTTTTGATGTATGGGAATGGGTCGCATGTCGAGAGGGAGCGAGATGTGTTTGTTGACCTTTTCCTCCCCAACGACGACGAGTTGCTTATGGGCGTGTTTATTGTTTATTTCGACCGTTACACGTTCGTGTCTGTCATCGCATACGTTGGTTATGGCAGGGGTACAGCGGTTTTTTTATTTCAACTAGAGTTTAAGGGGTATATTGTGAGGAACGGCGTTTTTTGGGGGGAATGAATTATATAGTGAGGTTTTTGGCAATCTGATCTTGACAATGGGAATGGGGCAAGATTTAATCAGAAATTTATTTGTAGCTAAACTTTAACGTGGTAAAAATTAACATTTTAGTGGTCAACGCAAGAAGTTCTTTAAGTTTATAAGTTTAAGGGAAAATATTCAATGTACAAGTGAAGCTTCAAATATCAAAAGTAAATAATTTAGTGATCTCCAAGTTCTTATACATGGACAATTATGCATCTTATTAATTGAATTATTTAAAATGTATAATTGTATTACAAATCTATCAGCTAATAGGAAAAATCGCTCGTTACCTAGTTCGACGGATCATATACCTTCCTACATTGCAAACTAATATGTTAATGATAATCAAGTCAACCAACTAGTCGAAAATAATACCAATATAACCCTATATGATCAAATCCACTACCCTGTCTCATAACCGGAGAAATGTAACATGAACTTTCGACTGAACACGGCCACTATACCCACTTAGCAATTTATTGCCCTCCCCATCCTCTATCGTGTATCCCAAGAAAAGGACCAAACTATCGACATCCAATTTTGACTTTCCACCCCAGAAAGCACTCTCCACCTTCTCTTCAACCCCATCTCGACTTCCTTGCCCGTACAAAAGGGCCACCTCTCTCATCCCGATCATCCAATTACACCCTGCCAGCCTCTCACACGCGCATGTGTGTGTATGCATACACGACTGGCGAGCGAATTTCCGGCGATCGCTGCTCCAGCGAAATTACACGGCTAGCCGGGAGCGTAGCATCCGTCGCTCATCGAGTTTGCCGCCCAAATGGCCGGCGAGGAGCTTGTCGGTACACATACATGCGCATGTATGGCAGCAGTGGAGCAGGAAAACTATATGCTGAGGGGTCAGTAGTGATGGAGAGTAGTGTCCCGGTGTGAGATTCTTGGAGGAGTTTGAGCTTGTCGTTAGGAAGGTACATGGTTGTGCCTTTTTTCTGGGAAACCTCGAAAAGGGGAAGTGTATTAGGAGGATGAACTTGGGCTTTCGGGCTGAATTAATTAGTTGGAGCGGCTCTCAGAGGGTCTGTGGTGAGGGATCTGGAGAACACTATGGACGATGTAAACAACAGAGAAATTTGCATATAATCGGGGGTAGTTTGGTTTGACGAGAGCTTTGGACTGAGCGTTTTATTGCAGTCAATGTATCAAGACCGATGCTAAACAGTGGAGCGAAGTATTTGATTCTGTAAATCAATTTCGTTAAAAGAATTGCAAAATATTTTTCAGTGGTTTTACTTGGGCAGTGCGATTGATTGGTATTTTAAAAGACAGAATCTTTTAAATACTCATTCAGAATCTTTCTAGTTTTGATCATATCATAAACATAATATGCAACAAATATTTTAAATGAAATAGATTTAAATCTATACCCGTCCTTTTTCCCAATCTATCAATCCTAAATTGTTAATTTCGCAATTCTCTTTTCACATTACTTCCAGAAAAACAAATTTCATTATTCACACGTGTATTCGCATAGACCAACCTCAGCCTCGCCTCTTTCCCCTTTAAGCTACTCTCTGCGCTCGGATTCCGTTAAAACCCACCAAACCACGGACGACAAAAAGAAGTCTCTGCGCGCGCACACAGACACCGGAATCGCCGGCCGAAAGAAGGCTAGCGGCGAGCATCGGAAATCTGATTAAGGCAAAATTAAGACCGAAGTAGACACAGAAAGCTAGCGCGGGAGAGAGAGAAAATGTTATTATTACGAAGGAAGCGGAAGAGAGAAGAGCCTCGAGGCACGATGCCGTAATTATCTCATTAGAAAGAAAAGGCTCGCGCGCGAGGCGCCTTGTTTACGTAGAATCTTCATGTTCTCTCTATCTCTCGCTCGCTTCGTCTCCCTTTGCAGAGTCGGGCTGTCTCTTTGTTTCACGGTGCGACGCTCGGGCTTCTATCGAGTGCAATTAAACGTTATTTGCTACTCTCGTTTCGCGGCGAGGTTCCCCGTCCGTCGGGATTTCGCGCGAGGCGCGTCTTTTTCAAGATGGATTTTCGTTTTGCCAGGGTTGGAGATGTAAATTGGTTGGGAAAATAGAATGCGTAAGTGTATTAATGTTATGAAATTATGTCGGGATTTTGTAGTCATGGGAGTATTCCGGTCAGGTTACATGTCTGACCTGAGCCTGACCTTTGCTACTTAATTCATATTAATGTAATAGTAAAGACATTAAATTTGTTACTATTACTTGTATATAGTTTTATAATGCATCTCGTTGGTTTCTTACATTAAGGTTAAAATACATTTTAGTAGAAAAATAAAATATTCGTTCCGCCCGTTTCATCAAATCATAACTCAAGAAAATGCGAAAACGTTGCACTTGTATGAACTGCTTTTATGCGCGTCTATGCCGTACGCCTCTATTTCTTTGAAACTCAAATTT
>JAPYZO010006482.1:0-10411 GCA_030522905.1 Torymus flavipes | reverse complement strand
TGTCTATACGCCTGGATCTCAGCTTCGACACGATCTATTTTAACCGGACAGGTCTCATTTTTTTCGTTTTTTTTTGTGTGATGACGGGTCAAAAATCCATTTTTTGATTGGGCCGATGCGTTTTTGTTTTATTTTGAATTTTCGATTTTCTCAAAATTTATTTTCGCTTTTTTTTTAATAATAGGATCGAGATATTTTAATCGGATGGGTAGCATTCGAAAAAGAATTAAAATACCTATATTTTCTAAAAAAAAAAATTTCTAGCTATCACGGTTCTTTTTTTCTTAACAAAAACGTGTTTTTTTTTTAAAAGCTTATAACTCCCAAACTAAACGGTCTATTTTTTGAGGGAAAGTCATGATAATGCAGAATATAAATAGCTATAATTTGTAAAAATTTAATTTCATTCTAATGGTTAGCTTTTTTTTTGAGAAAAAAAATTGAAAAATGAAAAAAATGAGTTTTGTATGTCCAACTATATACGGGACGTAGATTTTGGATAGCTGTCGTCTTAGTTCTTCGATCAAAATGATTGGTTCATAAATTTGCGAGATATTTGAGGTTAAAATTTTTTTAGCCTCTTTTTCAAGTCGTAATTTCTCGAGAACGGCTTTTTTTTCTTTTCTCTTTATCTCTCGAGCTTTTTCATCGACGATAAAAGACGAATGACGGCGACCGCCTAGCAATTGAGGCGTAAACGGTTACCGGAAAAGTGGATGCTGTGTCTTAACTGTCCCCAGCATCAAACATCGATTAATCTTGAGAAGAGTGTGTGATAATGGTTTCGAAAGAGAGAGGGGGAGCGAAGAATAAATTTGCCCGTGTTTTGCATCTGAAACGCATGCAGCCACTCTTTTTATCCCGGTATATGAGCTGCAGGATGTGTGTACGTGACGCTTTGGTTTTTGCGCACGTGCTCGACCTGACCTGAAGTGTGCGAAAGGATAAAGGATGTTTTTTTTTATAGATTTTGTTGTAATATAGTGAACGCGTGTGTGAGAATAGCAAGTAACATTTAACGTGGAAGAGTATAATATATATATATATATATATATATATAGCAATGCAGCGTCGTATTATTATTATTATTATTATTAAATTCGTATGGTTAATGAGGTGTTTTACTGTTTGGGGTAAATTCACGTTGTCCTATGTTATCTGTATGTAAGTTTTCTGATATTACTAATATTACTAATTTTCTTTACTTATGTATAATTTAAAATCCAGCATTCCAAATATTCTTTAAAAAAGAATCTCTTTGTCAACTCGATCTTCACCCATTTCTAAACTTACACAACATATGACTCTGAATAAATCATTAAATTTGTCTTTTATTATTTCGTCCCCCACGAAATTATCAACCCACAATATTTATTTTAAAACTTTTACACGTGCGTACTATAAACTCTCATAAATCACTCCGCATCGTCCCACCCTCTGCCGATGAAATTACAATGATAAATGTTAATTTAAAAAAAGAAAGTATCTCAATCCCATTCCAAACTATTCGCGCACGCACTCCATCAATAAACACAAGCAAAAAAACTCTCTCTCTCGAGTCCGTGCGAGATGATCGATGCCTCGAATCAAAGCCCCTCGCTCGCGCGATACATCACATATTCTCTCACTTTTTTTCTCTATAATATAACGCGAGAACGTGAGCCGCCTGCTTGAACGGCGATAAGACGATACGTCACTCGTGTATATATATATATATATAGCCTTGCGGAGGCGATTAGAATGTCGTAGGCGTTGCTGTTTTTTCGTAGGGCGAGGTCCTTTTTTCGAATACGCGCGTGCGGTGCTGTTGTTGTAGTGGCGAGAGAGAAATTAGCAATGGAAATTATATTTCAAGGCGTCGTAAATTTTCCGGGACGAGGAAGAGGAAAAGATGATGGTTTATACGCGTCGCGTGCCAAAGTGTGGGTGCGCGCGTCTTTGTTTATTTAAATACAGGGCTCTCGCGGATCATTAATGTTGCTCCAACTGACGTGTCATAATTTTCATTTAATTGTAGAGGAAGTGTTTGTTATATTTATATCGAGCAATATCGAACATTTAAGCAAAGTTCCATTCAGTAGTGAGAATGCGTGAGACACTGGGAGCGAGCTTGATGCCAATTTTCGTTTCATTGACACCCGGTAATTGTATTGCAAATAGCTACACGAACTTGAACTACACAACAGCGGTATATTACGGTTAAATATAGTTTTCGTAATAGTTATGAGAATTTAGTGTACTGTACGGGTTATTGTAGTACTTTGTAGCGAAAATCTATAGTTACGAGTGATATGTATTTTTAGTGTGTTATATCTATTGTTTTATTTGCGAAAATGTTCGTCTTTATTTTTAGCCGAATCTTCGAATAAATAAAGAACAAATCTAGATTATATTTCAGACAAAAATAATTAAAGTCGACGCAGCAAAAGATACAAAATAATACATAACATCATTGCAGGTGCTCACTTGCAATAAATTCTGGTAAAAGCATAACTGATCAAATACAGAATCCATAACCCGACATTTTTCTCGATGGCCCACCACCATAACCGTGAAGCCAAAACAAAGCGCCACGCTATCAGTTGATCTCGTGCCAGGGCCTTGAAGCGCGCATCACAGGTGCGCCCCGGCTGTTTATTTATACACCTGTTGCTCGCGTGCCAGAACGTGAGAAGACGCGGAAGTCTTTCTCGGCGGAGAAATGGTGAATTTTACGTGCTGAGAGGGAGGCTTTATTTTTAATCTTTTTTTTGGACATTGGCGCATTGGAAAATAGATTTTGATGGTTGGTTGATTAGGCAGGAGAAAGGTGCCACCTTTTATCGGGTTGACTTTAAGTGATTGCAGTATAATACTTTTGCAGCGAGGGTAAAATTTGTATGGGTTCTAGAATTGATTACCACGATGGTGATGAAGAAAGAAATTAAAATTCTTTAAAATTCACTTTTCATTTTAATATGGCATTATTTTGGTATGGACAACTGATGGATTTTGATTTGCAAGAAAAAATATCTATTGAGCTTTGACAAATCACGGAATACGTTTGAGATCACGGTTAAAAATTGAATTGGAGAAACCTGACATAAGAATCCATAATCACGAATATCCCGTTATAACAAAAAGAAGTGTTTTCCACCTTTCAATGAAAAAACAATTACATTCCTTATTACAATATTTATGAATCCTATCCCATCAACAAATCAATATCACCGCCCATACCCTAAAAAAAAAAAGAAGTTACTCCTCCAAACTTGTAAAAATAAAATTCCGATAGTTTTTTTTACGTTCTCCTTGTTTGTATATATACGCACACACGCGCGGAAGGCGATAAGAGGATAAGAAAAATCCGAGAAGCTCGTATAACTCGCTCGCACAATGCAGCTTCCCCGAACGGGCGTGGATTTATAACAAAAATGGATGGAAATTCTAAAGGAAGCACAGTCGCGTAAAGTTTAAATGACATCACTATGCTTTTTTAAATGCACACGTGCGCGCGCATAAGATACGAGCGAGTGTTAAAAGTTTTTTTTTGCCTAGCGGGCCAAAAGTACCACTTTTGCTCCCGGCGCCCAATCGTAAAAGTTGTACTTTTGGCCTCGCCAGGCAAAAAAATCGTATATGCCCTACGGGAGCAAACAAAGAATGCCTCAGATCGCATGTTTATCACCCTCGCCTTCCGCTCGGGTGACAATTTACATGCGATCTGGGACATTCTTTACTTTTACTCCCTAGGTGCATCATATATATTATACTATTCTCTTCTCGTGCGAGACGGAATTTTCCGGCGTGGATTTTGTGTAGTTACGTATGAATTTTTTTTTCGGGTGGTGGTGAAGGTTTATTCGTGATAATAATCGATTAGATTTGCAATTGTCTGTGACAGTTGTTCAGAACCGTTTTATACTGAGTTTGTGTTAGTGAGAACAGAAGAAGATTGGAATACAGATCGTAAAAATCTTTATAAAAAAAAACTCTAGCACCAAATTTTATGCTAAAAACCTGAAAGCGTTGTCAGATTCTTTAAATATTTATTTATTAAAATTTCTAAAAAAAAAAGGGAAAGATTTCCTTTGATGGTAAGTTTTTAATGTATCCAAAAATAAAGTAAAGGCTGTAGCATCAGCCAACAAAAATTTTTTAAATCATCTAATTTTGCAAAAAATTACAGTTTATTCCACGCACGGATCTTTAAAAAACAATAAAAATATCTAACGCTCAGCTATAAAGTCAAAAATAAACTCTCAGTTTTCCGAATATTTTCCATATACATCACTATAAACAAATAGTTAATTCTCCCCCCCCCCCAAAAATTCCATCCTCACTCAGCCACACACACAGCTGTTTGTCCCGAAATCCATCCAGCAGCTTTATTTTTTCGCCCACTTATCCTTGTCTCACTCTCACACACTTTTTCTCTATCCTTCGCGAAAGCGTGCCAGAGCAAACACGCTCTTTTGCGTTTGCTCGCTCCGCCTCTCGGAGATCGACTACTACAATCTCGAGCTTGCGAGTTAGTCACATATTTTCCTCCTCGGAGATGAGATTTTTTTATTATTCGGAGGAAAATGAGACAAGCGTGAGTATGTAACTGCGTTGCTGTGTAATTTGTGTGCGAGAAAGAGGGAGAGAGAGTGAGGTAATATATATGTTTCTTTTTAATTTTGGGGAAGATAGGAATGGAGAAAAAGAAATGTGATGGGTGTTATTTCGTTTGATTGTGTTGTGTAGTGTCTTAGATCTTTCCGAGAACATATTTCAGTAGAATTAAGACTTTCAGGGATTACGTAAAATTAATTAAATATCAAATATCATAATAAAAAGTGTATGTTGCATTTCATATTTTCATTCATATTTTCAATATTATTTTTTCTCAATGGCCTTTCGATCTTATAACTACTTAAAAACTTTAAATATAGCGTTGCGTATTTAGCTAATTATTGTGAGGCACGTTTTGAACATTGATAAGAAGTGGAATAATGAGACTGGAATTCATTTATCTAATTTCCTTTTAAAGTATAGTAATTTTTTAGGTTTTTACAATCTGTGGTATAGCTTCAACAGACAGTATAATAATGTTTTCAAAAATTTTGCTCAGTGTAATTTCACAAAGTATAAACATTAACTCTACAAGTGAAAACATTTCATAGATTCCCAGTAAAAAATTATTTATTACGACAGCTGTCGTCATTGCATACTTCGGAATAACATTAAGCGCCGGAAACTGGAAAGACTAGCCACATATTTAACGCTCGTTTTAAACAAAACAATCGCACAAACTTTCAGAAAGAAGAGCACGCGGTAATTTAGAACTGACATAATTTCTAGGGGACCCCGAAAATCCCATTAACGTAACCCGGTGACCTTTTAATTTCGGTTCTTTGGGCGTTCCAGAGTGACGGATTAGACATATATAATCGAGATTGATTACAAGCGGACTCTTAACTTGCACGTATATAAAAGTTTAAGTCGACGAGCTGTGTGGCGGCCTTGATTGCTGGGCGTGTCTGATCATCTGGTAACCTTATTAAGTGAGTTGTTTAGGTCGAATCGTGTCGGAAAGAAGTTTGAAAATTTTTGATGAAACTTAATCTTTATTTTCTTTAACAATGGCAAATGGTAACATTGCGTTTGCTTTCAATTAACATTCCTTTTAATAGACGATTCCTTCGCAACCATCAACATCCTTTTCAACTTTAAAAATATAATAATCCTGTCAACCAAATCCACCGCCAGCCAAAAACTCTCCTTAATTAACCACCTACCTACCCACACACACACGGAATTCCTTTTAAAATCCACTCCTCCAACACAGCTACTTTGTTTACATTCATCCCCTCAGCCCGGGCGCGGCTAATCTCATTCCCTCTCTCCCTCTCCTCTCCTTCTCTCGAAAATTAAGCCATTTTCCCGGAGACGAGGAAAGGGCGGCGCGCTCGCGTCAGCAGCAGCGTAGTAATCGGATTCGCAAGACCGTGACGCGGCCCGCCCGGGCGTATCGGGTGTTCGCCGTGCCTGGAGTATATAGGTATTTTTCCGGCCGGGAGTTCTAGTGGTAGTCGATGGGAATCGTTCGGTAGGTTTGAGTTCAAAGTTATATATTTATTGGAATTTTGATGGCGCGGAAAATTTTTCTTCGAGTTGTTTTTGGTTGCCGAGTTTGTTTGTGGTGTTTTTTTAAATATTTCATGTGGAAGAAGAGAACAATTATTGATCAAATATGTAGGAACTTTAATAATTATTTAATTAATTAAAAAGTTATTTGTTTATTTCGATAGTTCATTATATACTCTAATTAAAAATTAAGAAAATATTCATTTTGAGAAAATTCTTTATCCAATATATATTTTAAATCTACGTTTTCGTATAATTTTAGAATCTGTTCCCTTATAAAGGAAATACTTTTCAAAATATTATATTCGACAAATATTTCCCAATAAAATAAAAATGCTCCGGAAAATATTACAAGGACTTACATATTATTACATCGAAAAACCTCATATTGCAAAATCGCAAAAATAAATCGTTATATTTTTCACAAATATTATCTCAACTCTATTATCAATCGTATACGGGTAATATTATCATTAGTTCTTATATACACACCGACTATTTTTTTTCCATATATATTCAAGTAAATAATGATACTATATAACTGTCACAACTAATCATTATCCAATATTTTACTGAAACATCAAACCCACATTACGCGCTTTATCCTCAAACAAACCATCATACATCCCACTATCCACATCACACACATACACACACCGTACTCCAATATTCCCCTCGGGAAACACGCGCGCGCGTGCGCTTACGCAGATTATATACGCGCGCTAGCTCTCTCGGTGAGCTCGTTTAAAAGTTCAGCGGTGATGCAGCCGCAACGGCAACTTTTATATCCGATTTCGAAGGCTCTCCCGCCGGAGCTGTGCCCGATAACCCGCGGGATCTGCGGGATATTCGTGGCCGGAGATTGGTAAAGATCGCAACTTGACTTTTTTCTCACAATAGCAAGAAATACATTTTTCAAATTGAGGCTTGTATAGTAGTTTAGCAAAATTCCACGACTATATAGTTTATTATTATCAAAGTTCGATTATTCGCGATGATGCGTAATTTGTATATACTTCCAGACCAAACCATTTAACGAAGCTCGCTCGCGCGTATATAGAGCTTTACGCGCATATAATTCACTTACCGAGATTATTATGTAATTTTAGTTCCGTACAGTCTGATGAAGTTTTTATGGCTCACTCCCGCTCCATAATCTAATACCCGCAGACACTCTATAACTTTCGTTCGAAAATTCGCCCACGTTAATCAAGTTATATATATATATACATACACACAGCCACACGTGCTCATCAGCGATTTCCTCCTAAACAAAATAAAAAAATAAATAAACAGATGCGGAGGGCAGAGACCCCCGGGCTCATTATACCGACAGCGTCTCGTCGTGTGTCCAGCGCAAGCCAGAAGCATCCAGTTCGCATAAGCACCATATACTAAACCTTCCCACACACACGTCCCTTTGTGCCACCGTCGCCGAATGGTCCTTCGCGCTGCATGTAAATAGGATGCTAATGGGAAAATCCGGAGTATATACGCGCGTGTTTGATCTCCGTGTAACGTGCGTGTATATGGAGCTGTCAAGGCCGTGCGTGTTGAAATTTCAATTCGCTCGCGTATGTTTGTCTCTGGAATTTCGAATGACACATGCGCGGCGTTCTGGAGATTACATGACATTGAACGCGTAGGTGCGGCTTTGTTTGGCAAGGTGTTTGAACAGATTTGACACACCTTCCAAAAAGAATAATAAAATCACACTTTACAGCGGTAACTAGTACAAATCCCGCAGATGTATAAATCTCGCTCTGACACCTCGGCATCACTTTTTTTGTCGCCTGCCGCAAAAACATATCAATCTCCATTACCCCAACACACACACACGTGCGTGCATCATCTCCCTATACGAAAAATTACGCAATGAGAAATCTCTGTCTCAAGGCCGCAAGAGAGCGAGTATATATATATATATACATAAAAAAAAGCAAGAACGGAATCTCCGCTATGTTATATATATATCGCATATAATAAATCCACACACACACAGACACAGTAAAGTTTATCTCTGGTACTTACAGTTCGGTGGCCTGTGCCTCCATCCTGCTCTAGCAGCCAGCCTCGTTCTCCACCTTCTTCTTCAACTTCTTCTCTCTCTCTCTCTCTCCTTTCTTTCGTGCTATATAGCCCAGCTATATACGCACCTACAGGCCGCCGTGTCTATATACTCTTTCTCTCTCTCTCTCTCTCAACGGCCAGCTTCCGGTGTCTCCGGCGGGCGGCCGCGCGGAAGCTTCCCCTCCGCTCTGGCGGATCGGCAACCGCGCAGAGGATGCACCTATCTCTCAATCTGTGCCACCTTGGGTGGTACGCTGCTGCCGTTGGATCTCCCCCTATAGCAGAGATCCCTTCCTGCCTATATCATAGCCGCGCGCTCTCGTCGAGCGTCGTGCTGGGAAGGGAGATGTAGTGTGTATGTGTGAGGTTGTCTGCGATGGGTTAGGCACACGGCGGGTCGTCTGCGGCGGCGGCGGCGGCGGCGATGATGATGATCAGCGGCGGGTGATACACGTACTAGTGGGCACACGCAGGTGGAAAGGCAGCGTGGGGCCTTGCTTCTCGGTGTGTATGTGCTGCGACCTTGAAGACAAGAACAAAAATAATTAGGTTTTAGCTGCTGAAGGGTTTAGGAGAGTAGGTGCTATAATATCGCTTTTTTCATATTTGTACTGGGTTCATTGTGGTTGAATCGTTTGCCTGAATGTGAATGGGTGCATATGCACTGGTACCGAATCAGTGGTATACTTATGTGTAGCTACTGATTATCAGTTGGAAGTATAGAACTGGTTGGTATCAGTGAATATGCCCTAATTTACATTTAGAGAGATGATTTTTGGTAACAGAAAAATATCGGAAAGAAAATTATTATTGATTCGTTGTTCCTTAATATGAATGTGATCGATTACTTAAGAATTATTAAAAATTATTCTTATAGATATTTTAAATATTGTATAAATTAATGTTGAAATAGAAAATACATTATACATATATATGTAGTATACACTAATCAGACACCTGTCACTTAAATTACATGCATGAAGATATAATCGTAACTTTAATGGTTGGTCTAAAAATAATTCAATGTTCTTTATAATGTATAAGATCATTATTCATTATCGTATCTTTTCAGCAGATGCATTAAATTATGTAGTCATCATCATTCTGCGATGATTTCGAGTAAACTTTAAATTTCCCAATTATTCTTATAATTTTGAGGGATTTTATTATTATCATATTTTTATAAGTTTGTAATATTGAAATCGTGTCCTGATTTATCAATCGACAGTCTAACATCTCGACCAAGACCCCAAGTAACTTCTCCCACCATAAACAAAAAAAAAAAAAAACGAAAAATACCACCATAAACCACAATAACACTTATCTCCCAATCCAGCCCACCCCTCCTAAGATCGGCCCGATATATAACCTTCGCCAACAAGCCCCTTAAAGCCATCCGGCTGGAAGTAACGGCCGCGACAACTTATCTCGCGCGCGAAAGTGTCGATGGGCGGCCATCGGGGTCAAGAGCTATCGCGAATCCATTAGCGCGGGAGATGCCGCGAGATTAAATTATATGTGGGACCGTGCGTAACGATTGTCTTGGGCTTGAGTGGAAGTGGCCCTTGGGAGAGGGAAGCGAATATAGAGGTCTATTTTTAGATGACAAAAGTTTATAATTTTGTTGTGTACAATTATTGCAGTTATTAGCAATGACGAATAAATTCAAAGAATGGTCACTTCCGCCACCTGTAAATCACGGCGGCGCACACATGAGAAATGAAATCAGACGTCATCCGCGGCTTTACGACTCAATTTTGACGCGTATTATCTCGTCAAAGGCTGCACGCGCATTATTTTTGCGTCAAGGTGTTGCGCTTCTTCCGTAAATTGCGCAAAGCTCATCAAGTTATTTTTGAACGCCTCGGGGACAATTAAAATCGCATCTGCGGCGTCTCGCGTGGTAATCTTATGTTTGTTTTGTCGTCGTGTTACGTGGGTTCTCTGTTTAATAAATGATGACACGTGTGGATGCAGGACAGTTTATTTTTGTTTTATTAACCGAGGATGATGTAGTAGATTCATTGGTGGTTTTATAAAAATAATGAGGTTCTGTAATGTTTTATGTTCAGTTTGTAATGAAGAGAGTGCTGTACTTTCGATCGATAATGGCAAGAAGGTGGGAAATTAAAATTCTTGATCGAGTTATAGACGCTACAGTATTCAAATCACGTATTGGTAGATAGAAATTGCCTAGTAAGGATTCATTGGTACATCTCGAATGTATTCT
>JAPYZO010006480.1:0-15483 GCA_030522905.1 Torymus flavipes | reverse complement strand
TTTTTTATTCCGCAAATGTCGAGCGCCGCAAAAAGCGGGCCGCGGTTTACGCGGTATATATACATATAGGATACAAAGCGGCAAGAGAGCTCAGTGAAAATCACGAGCGAGATATAACGTCGGCGCGCGCTCGTTGAAGAAATCGCTCGTGAACGTGTCGGACTTACCTACCTTTTCTCCCCTCGAGAGGAAGGGCTGACATTTGTCAGTGGGCGAAGAAGAGGAGAGCCGTAGCTTTTTTCCCTGAAAAAAGCCGACGAAACAGGCAGCTCCGTGGAGCGAATGAACAAGAATCGCACGAGAAGCCTTTCCCTACTCTCTTGCTCTCTCTCTCTCATCCCGGAGCTTGCGCGCGCACGGTGTTTGGGCGCACAATGGACCTCGGCGAGGTGAGAAATGTCGCGGCGCGGTTACGAAAAAAAAGAATCACCGGGAAAATCGAAAGGAAAACCAGCAACGGCGGCGAGGGGAAAAGACAATGTCGTCGGGGCTTCCCTTGTTCTCTCCTCTCTCTATCCTCATGCGGAAGCTCGAACAAGCAAGCGAGCGAGCGAGCGAACGCGCGTGACTTTCCTCCGGCGGAAAACGAGACGGGAGAAAAACGCCGACGTGTCGATGCGCGGGGAGCTGTACACAGAGACACGCGCGCGCGAAGTCTCGTTTAGGGTAAACGTATGACGCGATAGTTTAACGGGCGACGGGTGTACCTTCTCCCTCGCTCTCGTTCTGCCTCGTATCGTAAAGCCGCGTGTAGGTATAGTAGCAACGAGTGGAGGGAAGGCAAGAAAGTAAGAGGAGAGAAGATTGAGACATTGGAGGCTCGCACGAAGGGAGTAGCAGCAGCCGCAGCGGCAGCATACTTTGACGTTACGATGGCCTTTAAAGTTGGAGCAAGTTATGGGGGGCGCAGTAGCAGCAGCAACGACGGCGGCGGCGGCGGCGTCGGCCTCCTCTCGTTGGCGGATGAAATATCAAGTGGATCTTGAAACGGCGAAGTGCCACGCGCGAAGGCGACGGCGAAGACGCGCTCGCGCGGGGCTTCTTCACTGGCTCTCCGGGGACTTCTTCAACTTATTTCGATTTTGTATTTGCACCCTCACGCGCGAGCGCGGCTTGGCGTCCCTCTGGAGATACCGACATGTCGACGTGTATTTTTTTCCATTTTTAAACCTCTTTACCGCTGCTATTACATCCCTCTTCTGCAGCGAGAGAGGCGGCGGTTCTTATTATTTACGGGTGGTCGTTAAGGGACGCCTCTAATAACTCGTCGGTGCTGCTGGTGCTGCTACGGCTTCGAGTGGCTTTCTCTCTACTTGATGCTGTTGTTGTTGTGGTTCTTGTTGTTATGAATCCCTTAAAAATTGATAAAGTCAAGCTTATTTTTATATTTATGGAAAAGTTTTTGCTGTGGGGATATAAAGAACTGAAGAAGAACAAGAAGAAGAAGAAGTGAAGTTTCGCTTCGAGTCTTTAAGTAATAGCCTTTAGCGAGGAAAAAAATAAATCCTTTTGTACGGGGCTGATGGCCTGTTAATGGATGCTATCGTTTCGATCCCCCTCTCCATTGTTGACACTTTACTTGTGTTCCCATGGGATAAAACGATCGCCGAGCGGCAATGGCGACGGCAGCGCGCGCGTCTATTCGCGAGCTATGAACTGTGAAGCTATCGACTCTGGAAAAAGCACGTGTCGTTGATATATAGCTCTAGGGATATGAGCAATTCTAATTTTATTTTTACTCTTTTTGAAAACGGAAAGATTTGGCTTTTAGTATGATCATAAATATTAAAGTATCTTGGTTTAATCTAATTTATTTAGTTACGAATGCATAGCATGAACTAAATCCGTTTTTCCCGAGTTTGACTAATTCTTTCATGATGCTCAAAAATAACGGCTTCTATGCATAAACTTTTCCTTCGAAGGGGGCAAAAGGAAAAAATTGAATCTCTTAAACTTTAAAACTTGATTAAAATCCAATTAACCGAAGCAACTTCTAAAACCCCTTACGGCTAAAATTATTAAAACACTTCATCGGCATATTCATGTCAAGCGAATTTCCAACATAAAGGTAAGCCTATTGTTTTACAGTCTGAACAGCCGAACGAAAATTTCGAAATCAACGAAATTAAAAGAAAAGATTTAGCGAGTAATTTCGACATTCTTAAAATCACGTTTTTAAAACTGAAATAATTGGAAATATCGAGTTCACTCATCCGTTCGTTATAACCTGCAATAGGTCAAGTGGGAATGACCTATATGTATTCTGGGGCACACTTAATGTCAATTCAATGTAGCTTTAATTGGCTAGCTAATATAATCATAAGTATTGAAAATTATTTTTAAAAACTTAATAATTCGCGCTGCGTATTATGCATTAACTCGTTAATCAAATTACACGACTAATGGAAAAAAATCCCATTAATTCATCATCGTTATAAATTAAATCGGTCTCTCTCCACATAACGCAGATTATATAATTCATCAAAACTATAAACATCGAATTTCGCTCGCCAGAATTATCCATCACTTTATCAAGCCGGCCCTTGTAATACTTTCAATCAAACGAGCCAGTCGTACGAGTGCTCATCGCGGCGAAAACTCTTTCCTTTTTCTTTTTTTTTTCATCATCACAGAGAAAAAATTTAATATTCCTAGGTACGCGCGGAATACGTACGTATACGCGATGAGGTAATAATAATTCCGTGGTGATGGCGGCGGCAGCGGTGGGAGAAATTTCATCAGTCCTCATTAACACGACCGTTAGATTAATCCACGCGAAGCGCGACTCGTGTATATATGCGCATGTGGCCAAAGAATTGTCCTATACCGCTGCCACGGACCTATTGAAAGAGACGATTGCTTTTCGTGCCACTGGCGTCGGATTGCAAAATGAAATTTAATAAATGGGTAAATTAGTACCAAGAGTTAGAGAGTGACGGAGAGTTTCTTCGTTGCGCAGAGGCCACGAGGATCGATGGAGCACCTTTTAACCGGTAATGCGATCCCAGGTCAATTTGGGGCAAAATTTTAAAACTAACTTTGTTAAGAAACTGTAGCCTAAAGAGTTTATACAAGATTTCAATCTTTGATTATTCCTTAATGATCCTTTAAAGTAAAAAGTCACACTGACTTTTAAGATGCTTAAAGTAAACTATTTAGCACAAGATTAATATCGCGATATAGTTGTAATTCATGTAATATTCGATCTACAATAGCAAGATCCACAATGGCAATTATCCCTAGTTCGAAATACTCCCACTACCACTTTAAACCACACTAATGGCCAGAACCACAAACAATAAACATAACTTAACCCTCGATAATGTTTGAGCCAAAGCCCCTTTTTGTCCGTATTTCACTCACCTCCCTGCAGCTTCCTGAAACTTTACCGATCATAAACGCGTGCTCTCTCTCCGTGCACTCCTCAGGTCTTCAAATTTTAACAACTTAGAATACACTACAGGCTGCTAATTCCTCTTCGAGCTCTCGCTACCTCCCTTCTACACGGATCAAGCATAAATCGAGTTGGTGAACCTGCGCGCGCTCCCGCTTTTGTCGAGCTGCAGCGCGGGTATACAGAACCCGTCGGTTTAAAGAGCTGCCCCGCTTGCATTCGTCACTCCATCTCGGGATGGTGCGGGTCAAGCTCCCTCCCGCATACACACGCACGGTGGGAGTATTGCCCCTTACTCCTCCAATGTGTGCTTGTAGCTGAAGGAGGCGACGGTCGGCGCGATATATTTGCATAGAGCACGTTGTTTCCGGGGGCGCGCGCGCGCGCGCTCCATCGTAGTTTCGGAAAGTCGAAGGGTGTACTTGGGACCGTTCGGGCGGCGGCGAGCTGTTAAAGTTGGCGGAAGTTATGGGCGCGCGCGTCCTCATTGGAGCAGGGAATATCGCGCGCGAGCGAGCGTCCTTAAACGGAAATATCCGTCGACGAGTCGAGAAACTCCCTCTCTCTCTCTCTCCTCCCCTCTCTCTCTCTCTCTCTCTCTCTCTCTCTCTCTCTCTCTCTCTCTCTCTCTCTCTCTCTCTCTCTCCTCGGAGCTTCGTTCGTTTGCACGGTTAGGTCGTTCAGTCAGACTCGGTTGCTTGGCAGAGGCTGCTGCTGCTGCTGCTGCTGCTGTCTGCTTGCGCCGCAATAATGACGAGTCAAGAGGACGCGAGCGCAGCAGCCGCAATTCGAACGGTTCGTAAATTACCCGGCGGTTACGGCACGTAACTACGACGTGTTCGGCTGCATGCAAGTACAACGCGCCCGCGCCCTCGCTGAAGCCGATAGAGAGAAAGACGAGGGAACAGAGAGGGAGAGAGGCCTGGGCGTGCTGCTGCAGAGCATAGAGAGGATAGTAGTGCTGGTAGTAGTAGTCGGTATATGCACGCTCCCGGGCTTACGTATACACAGCCTGATTCGTGATTCGTGATTCCTGGCATTAGCCGGGGAGGTGCCTCGAAACAAGAAGCACCCTCCCTGCTCGCACCCTCTCCCGCAGCAGCAGCAGCTGGCCCTCGATAACGAACGGCTTGAATCGATCAAATTGAGAGACGAGCCGAATAAGCTATTACGATTTGCTTCAGAAAATCATTGCCGAGCGGGGCTGGGGCGGCCGAACCCGCGGCGTACATATAGGCAGCAGCAGGCTCGTGTAATGCAAGCTCGATATGTTGGCTCATTTGCATCGAACGATCTTAACAACGATGCTGCCGCTGCCGCCACTGCTACTGCGCGAGCGAGCGCGCGCGTATCATTTAGGTCATTAGTCCACATTTGCTTTGCTCTATATGCCTATCGGATTTGCCCTGCGCCGACTGCCAATGCTACACTCCTCCCCGCCCGGTACCCCTGATTCGCACGCCCTGGATTTATCATCTGTGATATTTGATTTTTATTGACTGAATCGACTGTATGTTATTATCGTGGTAGTCTAGTTTTATATTAATTAAGATTAGTTTTGCAGTTCAGTGTGGAGAGTATCATTGGGATGAATTTGGTATATAGAGGAGGGTGAAATGTGCCATTAGCGGAATGCGCGTATTTCGTTTTCCGCGAATAGTCATAGAGCGGAAATTAACAGTCGCCCGATGTCATTAATCCGAGAGCAAAGGCTATCCTATTAATATTGCTATTAGAATTTCTGGCAGAAATCTGATCAGCCTTCGACCCCTCGGTTCTGCCCCAACCCTCTCTCGCCGATAGCCAATCAATCCGCACTCGGCGAACTCAAAGAGCGCGTCGGCGCAAACTGTTTAACTGTTCAAACTTCGGAGCTGGAAATCATTTGATTGGCCGATAACACTTGTCGACAAAGGAGGCGTGCGTGTGATGTTGGATTAAGTTCTGATGTAGTTTGACGGTTGAGAAATTGTTCCTTTGCTGAATCGATTTTTTCACATTTGCTAGGTATTAGTTGAGAGAATTGGAATTAATAATTCAATGAAGTTCTTCTTCGTACTTTTGGTACCGAAAGAATATTTGAGGTAATTATTAATAGTGTTAAACACTATTTGTTAAACATAAAAAATTGACAGGATTTGCATTGCATTGTAACTGCAGGATATGCATAGTAAGACATTAAAACTCAAGTAGAATTTTTCTTCTTTGCAAAGTGGTGAATTTCTTGATAATTAAACATTTTCGCAACTGTCGGAACAAGTTTCCCAAGTTTCTTTTCAGGAAAATCTTACTTTATTCTTCTCTTACATGTTCTTCCTCGAACAAACTTCACATTAACTAAAGCAAAAAATCTTCAAATGTCTGATCCACATTTACCTCGAAAAAAATTCGTACATCCTCTCCAGCAAACTAGCAGTTTTCATCATCCCAAACCTCAGAATAAATGGCTAACATTCATTTTAAAGGCTAATAATTACATCCGCAGAACGCCGGCCCCAAACAATATCGCTATACCTTAATCCGCATTTATCATACTGTTATACTTAGAGTCCCGAAAACGACCCCATAAAGCCGCGGCCGGGGCGCGCGGCAATTATGACAGATAAAGCTAAACAACAATAATATTTAAGACAATGGGGGGCAATAGATTCGCGGGCTGCGTGGAAATGAAGCAAGCATTCGCGTCTATATTCACGGTACCACGGTGCGCGCCCGACCCGCGGAGCGATCTACGAATCAGCCTCGGAGTACTTAGTTAACTTGACCGGTACATTACGTCCATAATAGGCGCACCACCAACTACCGCGCGGGGTGCAATAGATTACGGCATTTCGCTGTGAACCATTAACCCTATACCTACCTTCTCTCTCTCTGCCTCTCTCCCTGTATATGCGGCGGTTCGCTCAGTCGCGAGATATACATGTACACCACACCCGTGAACCTCGCTGTGCAAAATATTATCCGGCGCGGCGCAGCGTCGATGTGTTAGCGTATATATACGTACATGTATGTGTGTATGTGCATTTGACCGAGGACGGGACGCGTCCCGTCAAATCTGCCTTTCTCTCTTGTGTGTGTCGCTGCATGTGTTTTACGTATATATGCATGGCAGCATACAGTGAACAGAGATCCGCCGCGGAAAATTTTCAGAGAAAACGTACAATTTCACAGCTCGCTCGGTTTCGTTTGCCAATTGTTCGTCGCTTGGTGCAGTGGCAGCAGCAATGGCACACGACTCGGACCATCGGCAAATAAACCTCGGCGCGTGCGCAAGCGCGGGCAAGTCGAATAAAAGTACATAATCCCATGGCCGTTTCAATTCGGTTCGACAATGCCGGCGAGCGAGAAGGCCGAGGCTGTCTCTCTATCTCTCTCTGTATATGACGAAACAAAAGGCGAGCAAGTGCAGTGGACGAGAGCTGGCTCAATTCGGCTTCTCCCTCTGTCTGTCTCTCTCTCTCTTTTTGGCCAACACCGAGCCAACGCTGTCGCGCTGTGTCGCTTATACACCGAATACTTAAAAAGTGAAAGTAGGAGCTGCTGCCGCCGCTGGCGTAGCGTACGGAGTAGCGGAATTTTCGTGAGGATGGCTTCGACGACGCTGTATTATGTATACAAGCGTTAGATATACTTGGATGTGTGTACGCTTCCAAAAAGTGTTTGTCTTTTCTCGGAAAGTTTTTTAAATACATATTTGAAGCTGCTTAGTCGGGATATTTTGTATTTCTCGTTTGGTACTTTGAGATTGAGTTGCGAAATGTACGTAAATAGTAAATGGGATAGAACTCAAGCACCTACTATAGATTTATCAAGATTTCAATTTTAGGAAAAAATGAAGCTAAAATATTCCGTTCTGTATATAAGTAATGATTGTACTTTCATATCCGTTGTATCTCATTTGCTTTTAAAGTATTAAATGGATTAACATGCTTTATAAAGTGCTTTTCCATAATATAGATGGAGTAATTATTAAGTGACTGATGGAAACCTTTTTATTTTTTTTTACCATTTTAATAATAATTAACATTTTAAATGAAATATAAACTTCTCAGAAATTCTTCCTTAAAAAAGAGAGTAAATTATAGTATATTAAAGTAAAATCCCAACAAATTAATAAATAAAGTTAATTAAAATTTTTTGTGCCACCCTTTCAATCCTTTTGAAATGAAAATGATGACAAAATGAATAATTCCCGACAAAAAGAAATCGATATACCCTCAGAACATTCCTACCGAAATTTTAGTGTGCCTTTCGCCCTTTCAGCCATTGTTAGCAAAAACGCGCGCACGCAGACGCATTTAACGGCGTGCGCAGCCGTTTTTACCTCGTTCCACCCTTCCCGTGCTCTTCCTTTTTCTCTCTTTTCTGCCTCTTTCTTCTCCTCTCTGCACACGCACACTCCTGCGGCTCTCCCACCGAGCCATGCGTTCTTTTTAGCTTGTCTGTTCTTACAATCTGTACTGATTTAAATGCGCGTACAAGTCAAACATATATATTTTTCCCCCGCATTAAAATTCTGGTTCATGAATTTACCCTGTAAAATATGAACCTTATTTTCAAGTGGAAAAAGCGCGCGCGCGCGTACAACTGAGCTTTGCACCGAGGCGCACGGCAGAGAGAAAGAGCCGCTACCGCGCGGATTTGCATTTGAGGTTTCACGCTGGAACACTGTGTATTTAAATACTTTTCCCGTCTTTTAATGAAACAAAGAAACAATTAGACAGCAATGGATAACCTCAATCTCCCTCTCTCTCGCTCTCGCCCTCTAGCTTCGTACCTCCTCCACCCCGCCTTTTTATCTCTCGGCTTGGCTGCTACCGGCTAAATGAGGGAGGCAGAGGAAAAAAGGCGAGACTCGGGTACACGGCACGAAAATTTATAGCGACGAGAGAGCGGGGGAGAATTTTGTAATGCGAAAATTATGTTCTGCGAGGCAGAGGCAAATTGCGCTATACTCGAGCGATAATTTGTAAATTAATGATCGAGCGCTGCTCTGATGTATACGCACTGAAAGACGAGACCGATTTATTTGTTGAGAGTTACGTCGCACGGTCAAGACATTTCTTTTGACGTAACATATACGCTCTGCTCACGTGTTTGCTCTTTCTGTAAACTGCAATTTAGCAAATTCACATCGTGCGCTCTCGCGTGTTTAAAGCCCTGAGCAAACATTTTTGCAGCTCGGGCGCGAATATTCAGCGTTACGCGACCGTTAGCTTATCAAATTTCGCAAGAATTCCCAAAGACTCAGCTTGTCGCGCGCGCGCGCGCACACACAGAAGCCCTAGCTAGCTACCATCATCTGCATAGCCTCTCTTGCTCTGAAACTCAGCCGTGCCGAAAACACGGCTCGACGAACAGACTCTCTCTCTCTCACTATCTCTCTCCTCCAATGAAATTGCAAATTCGTCCGTGGTCCGGCATCTTGCCATACGTCTATTAACAAATATTATCGCTCATTTGCATCGTAATGCAGTGTGTAACGCGGGAGAAGAGGTGGGCACGCTCCCTCCCAGACACGTGTAGTGGGGAGAGAGATAGAGAGACGCTCATTTTCATACGCGCGTGCGCGTGTCTGCGCTCCGCGCGCTCGCTCATTCTGTTCCCAAAACAAGCTCTTGAATTATTCCGGCGGCGTCGACGGCGACGGCGGTAGCGAACCAGCCGAAGCGAAAGGATGAGCGGGAGCGAGCGAGACGAGGCGTTTTCCGGCTCGTTCGCTCGCTGTTGTCGATGGGAGGCTTCTTCTTCGCCCGCAACATTTAAATGGCCCTTTTAATCAATATTGCTGCGGTGTATGTGGATGACGTGGCTTTGCGAGTCACTTTACGTTGAGTGCCGGATTTTCCTTTCTTTGACATGACGCCGTTCCAATTTCTTGAATTACTTGTCAAAAACTGGAGACAATTCGTTCAACTTCAGCGGAATTTTTTCCTCCTTCTCCTTCTCAATCTCCTTCTGTAAATGTTTTATGGAAAAAAATATTATAAAGAAGACCTTAAAGTATACTAAATACCACAAAGTATAGTAAAGTACTACCAAGAAAAATTGAAGAATACCTCTAGTGGGATTTGCTTCACAGGAAGCAAAAGTAAAAAAAGTTCGTTTTAGTCGAAACACATTGTTACTTCTTTTACTAGCCCTTTACACAACTTTGTTTTTTTTTTATCTTTACATCGCTTCATTTTTTGTTTGATTGTGCACAACTTCGCCGGATTTTAAATAAAGGTTTTTTTTCTATTCAAAACTTCTGCTTCCTCAAAAAAGAAGCTTTATTAATGGAAACAAAATTTTCAGACAAAAAATGTTTAAAAACTTGTTTTAAGACTTTTGGAACTAAATTTCATCGTTTTAAAGCAAAAAAAAAAATGATTACGTGTGTATGAGTGTATTTGTGTATAATAAATTTGTCCACAACATAAATCGAATTTGACAAGAGATATCAAGATCACCTTTAGCAGGTATATGAATATTATTTTGGAGTTTTATAAATTTAATTATATAGATGATCTGATAAGTATTTCAAAATGAAAAATACTTACGTCGGAAGATGGCCCATTTCTATCTGCATATTTTGCTCAAAACTTATTTTTTACTGTCATAAAATTTCCTCTAAAAGGAAGAAAAAAAATTTGTTTCAATTTTACTTCCATATACAAGATTCAAGAAAACGATCTCACCTTTCTGCAGTACTAGGTAGTTTCCATTCGATTTCTTTTAGCTTATATTTCTACTATAAACGAAATACTTACTTTTTTGACGCCTGGAAACGCACACCTCGTTAAAAATTGGAAAATGAGACGTATACATAAAAATGTAGTGATAATTCTCAAACAATTAAAAACGATTTAAAAAGAATATTTGCAATATTTCCAAGCGGCCAAGATTAATTATCTATACTTTCGGGTAAGTTGAGATAGAGAATTAGAAAAGTAGCCTAATTAGAATGGCTGCCGATTTAGCTCGAAATAACTTAGTTTCTGTATAATTTTAAATTTAATAAAATATTACGATTATTCAAGCTGCAACTGTGTATGCGTTTCATTGCAAATATTGCGTAATAAAATTGGGAATTTCATAAAGTAAATTTAACTGGAAAACAAATTGAGAATTCAAGAATATAATTTATTTTACGGTAATAATTACATCACAGTAGGGAAACAAATTATAATCATGGCTTTTTAATCTCTTATCCCACAAAACGCATTCTACGTGTAATTCTAGAATATCATTTTCTACGGTATCATACCGCGTATTTAATTAGTACTTACATAAATATTCTATTATATTTCCAGGAACGCCGCTGGCGTTCCACTTACTTCCCGTGCAGACAGCGACAATGTCTTTCGGGATGAAGACACTTGTTATGTCTCGCGGTTATTTCCTTGAATCTCCCCAGGTGCATTTAAATTAAATATTATAACAACGCAGCGAATGGAAAGAATCCTCGCTCATCCGGCAGCAAAATTGAAACGTAAAATTCCTTCGTTAATCTATCAAAATATACTCACCTACCAGTTAACCCCAGGAAAATTTTCGAATCAATAAAACCAGTACAATATCCAACTCAAAGCCGAAATTCCAATGCAATGATATTCTCTGAAAACACTTTGCATTCACGTTCACTGGAATTTGTGTATATGTGTGTGTCAAGTTGGTTGATATTTAGTTACAACATAGGTGAAATATTTTTCTCCGAAATATTATAGTTTACTGACGTTGAAACAGCACCTGAGTTTGTTTTGGTAAACTGATACTGATTTTACACGCACGAGCGAGCGAGCCGTGCGTACGCACGCGCTATCTCGTTACTATGTAAATTTTGAAAAGAAAATAATGCGTAAAATAAATCTCCAACGAAACCAGGTAGCCATTGCTCGCTCAGGCAAACGCGCGCACGCTCCGAGGTGGAGTCGAGAATTAAATTTGAAAAAAACCGCCCCGGTAATAGAGTACAAATCGAAAAAAATACAGCCACAAAGAGAAAGAGGAATAACGAACGGATAATTTAAAAGCCAAAAGAGGCTCGCGCGAGTGCAGCAGAAGAACGAAAAGAGAGTCATTCGTATATATACACACGCACCACGCCGAAAAACGCCCGAACAGAGCTCGCCCGCGGTCTTATTAAAAATGCAGCAGGAAAAACGCGCGGTGGCGGCGGCGACGTACCCTCGACGATCGCTAATTAGGGTTTAGCCGAACCGCGTTGACAAGGAAAGAACATTCACCCCCCGCTGCGTGAAAAAGGAGCGTGTGCTCGTTCCCTCTCCCATACGCCCGCTGTATGTGCACGCGGCTGTTGCTATATATATAGGACAAAGCCGAGTCGGTGGTGGTGGCGGCGGTGGCGGAAGGAGCGAAGGGCTGCGGTAGCCCGAAGGTATACGAGCAGCAGCAGCAGCAGCAGCAGCCGTTGCTCCTCTCGGGCACACTGTGCTGTATGCCGCTGAGCGCGCAGCCCGCGGAACACGTCGGTTTCCCATAAAGCCGCGCGGGCGCGCATGTGTGGGTGGGCGGCTCTCTGCGCACACCGAGAGTCAGCTGTTTAGTCACGGAGGATCCTCGCGGCCCAGCCAATTCGCTCCTAATAACGGAAGCGGGCGCGCGTTCGGGTTAATCGGATGCCATCGCGAAATACTGGCGCGCAGAGGGCAAAGGTCGCTGTGTGCAAGCACATGCGCAAGCTCACTTATTAAAGCGAGCGTACACTTTTAAATCGAATGTCGCAGAGGTATGGCGCGCGCTGCAGCTACGTGAAAGCAATTGCCCTCGTAGCGATTTTTATTGTTCTTTTATTGAAGCCGCACGCAGAGCCGCCATTGGGTATATATATATAAACCGTAGCGACTCGCTTTTGCCTCTTTCTGCGAGCTATCGACTCTGTCAGTCTGTTCCGCGCTCGCGCTGTCCTCTATTAATCCACTCACCCTGCTTTCTAGCTGCTTTCGCGGTACGCCCGTTCTTTCAAAGAACTTTATTATCCTGCCTGACTTTTTTATAAGTTCAGCCCTGACTGCTGCGATCGCCTGCGCCCGCGCGTGCGTTATTGATAGTTGCATGATTTACTTAGATTAACTCGCAATTACCATGGATGCCGCGGGCCTGCCAGCTCCCGACTTTTTTACCGCCAATAAAAGAATACGCCTCTCTAGAGAGGAAGCCAGCGTTGTTTCTCCCCTTTTCTCTGGCTTTGAGGGCTCGGCGGAGTTTACGATAAATTAAATTTTAAAATCACTTATTACAACTCTTTAATTTCGATCTTTCTCTTTTCTGTTTCAGGTAAGGACCATCTCTTTCTCCGCTACAAGGGCTTTACCTTTTTATATACGTGCCGAGTGGCGTCTCGGTAAGTAGCGAGCCTTACGAAACTCTCTCTTTCTCCCTCACACTCTTTTATTCTCTTTTCGATCGCGTTTTATCGCCCCTGCAGCGCGCGCACGCTCGCGGCGGGGTAATTATGTGTTTTTCTCGAACTGTTACGTTACATTAAACGCACTTTTTCGTCGGCGGCACGATCTCGGCGAGGAAAGCTATCGTGTCTACCTCTAAATATTGTACACACACACACAGGCGTGCTCCGCATTTTCCGCGGTTCGTAGCACGAGCGAATGATAAATGAATTTTTAATGTTTACGCGGGGCGCGCTCGTTCGTTTTTCTATATCGGCGCCGCGTCGCACAAAGAGAGAAAAAAAGCCGCTGGAATAAAAGCAAAACGGGCGAAATCTCGTTTCGCAACAAAGTGCCTCGCTTTTTTCGCGTATGTCCCCCCCTCTGCTCCGCTTTCGCGTAACGTCTAATCTCGTTTCACCTCCAAAGCTCGTGGACCCGATCCACCGCACGACTACACGTCTTGTGTACACCACACACACACACACACACACCCGTACCGAGTCAGCTCACGCTTACACGAGACGAAAGCGTGCTCCTTTTTCTCTCGTTAACGTGAAGCTGTACTCGCGCTATCGGGGAAACATAAGAAGCGACGCGCACACTGGCGTGGATCCCCAGGATTTTCCGCGATCGTCCTCCACTAATTGCGTTATGCCGGGGATATATAGCTTGCGCGAGCGAGTCCTCTACTCTCTCCCTCTCTTCCTCGTGTATACACAGAGCACCGGCGGCGGTGACGTCGACGACGACGAATCGAAGCGCTTAATCTGAAAACGTCGTGGAACTCTCTACCCTCGTATATGCGCGCGTGCACACTCGGCCAATTAAAATGTCCGAAGACGAAGGTAAGTTTTTTCCACGAGCGCGACTCTGATTGAAGCTCGTTTACCGGTTCCGTGCTCGGCGACCGCTGCGTTAGCTCTCTCTCTCTCTCTCTCTCTCTCTCTCGCGGAGTCTAATTGTAACGGCTGCTGCTGCTGCTGTTACTGGCAAAAAATTCCCCTACTAGCACGGTATGGTAGAGGAGAGAAAGAGACAGTAGCAGCTCTCTCGTCGCAGTGGTGATTTTGCCTAGAGTGAAACGGAGAGCGAGAGAGGAAAGAGGGGAAGCGATGGAGGGTGAGCTCATAACAATGCTAACGATATACATACACGAGTTTGATTAATACGAGTGCAAATAACGGTGAGAGGTACAGCGTTGACGCGAGTTTTCACCGCTGTACGTAGAGACTGGCAAACGCATATATGCAATAAATGAAAAGTTATACACCTATGTATGTTTTTTTTTTTCACCGACGTCGTCAGCGATATGCTGCGGCTACGGAAAGTACAACACTCGCCTACATACGTTGAATTTCCACAGTATTTAATTAAATTATTGATCAAATAAATTTAATCAAGCGTTCGTGTTTCGACTCAAATACCTGCGGCGCAAAGCCGTCGTGCAAGCTCGTCTCTCTCTAGCGCTTTCTGTGTCTCTCTTCCTCTGCTGAGTCGAAACCTCAGAGTAATTAGTCGCGTGCGACGGAGCTTTGATCGAGTGTAATGTTATAACAATGAGCAATCCAATTACACCAATTAGTCAGGGTAAAAGGAAACTGTACGACGAGCGAGATATATACAGAGAGTTCTATAGCAAGAGAGAGACAGAGAGAAAGGAGGCCCCCGGCCGCCCGACAAGTAAATGATTTCCCGGGCTCGACTGGCATTTTCGTTTTTTCGCCCTTTGAGTCTACTCGACTCTCCTGCGGCTATATACACGACAATACTCGCGCTAGCTCGCTTGCTCTAGCTAAATATAATATCGAAATTAAAATTTACCGCGCATTCTGGAACTCTGGTCGACAGGCAAATGAACGCAGTTGTATATATACTCCAGTGCGAGCGCTGCGGAATGCTATAGTTAAATTATGCAGAGAGAGAGAGAGTGCTGAATTGAAACGGTTATACGGTGGAATGCGATGCGATGCATACTAATTGCGAAATCAAGCTTTGTGCGAAACTGGATGAATTCGTTGAATTACGGCACTCCCCAGAGAGAGGGAAGAAAAGGTCAGGCGTCGCTTAGTTTTACGGCGCGGCCTTCCTCCTCTTTCGGCCGTCCCTTTTTTTCTACCGTAGTAGTAGTAGTAGTGATAGTAGTAGTCGAATGTATGTATACAGACATACTGCTATCCTACGGCCGAAAAAACTTGGGAAGAGCGCATGCTTCCTTATAAAAATTTAATGAGAAAATAGGGAAAAGTTTTTCTCGCTTCCCCTACGCGGTAATTGGTTTCTCCTTCGCCGGCGAGGGTTTCAGTATAAATCATCGACCATGAATTTTTCACACACATAACACTCGCACGCAGAAGCTAGCGAGCACTTCTCCTATTTCACGAAAGACCCTTTCCTCATACGTAATTTTCGGGCTTAAATTTCACTTTAATACGGCGCAGAATAGAGTCCTCGTCGCGGCAAGCAGTTAAATACGCGCGACGCATATTATACGGCGACAGCGCTGCGCTCTCCTTCAGACGTGCCGCTTTCAGCCGGCCAAGGATACGAGAACTGCTGCTGCTGCTGCTGCTGCTGCTAGGCCGTACATACATAGGTACGGTACGTACGCTACGTACGTACGTCTGGAGGAAAGTGGCACACTCCTAATGAAGGAATCTCGAGGACCGTTCCAGACGTCGTATAACACGGCCGAGAGAG
>JAPYZO010006477.1:0-18229 GCA_030522905.1 Torymus flavipes | reverse complement strand
TTCTATAGTAATAATACTTTACACGGATTCGCATCTCTTGTTACACCGAGGGAAAAACGTACGGTAGAAATAACTTTGATAAATATGCAGATAGTAAAAAGAAAAACAGATAGAAATCTTGTTAAATTTACACTATTTTTGAGAAACCTGCGCTGCAATATTTTCAAGATAACTGTAAGATGTGTATCTGTAAGAACAAGATATTCTAGTAATTTTGACTGAAAATGTATGGTATTTTTATTCTAATTTATAAATAATGTTCAAAATATGTCATCTGGATATACCAATGCAACATTAATCGCACTGCTGACGCATTATTAACTTTAACTATAATTCACTTCCTATCCTAGGAGATTGTGTAGATTATATCACGTATGTGAGTCATTTTGTCATAATTTCTGTATAATAATCATAAAAACACGATCAGATTATTTCTAATTTTTCTATCACATTCTCGGGATTACAAATACAGAATCGATCCTCGCTGTAACATGATAAATTCCAGACTAGATCTCGTCCTCTTCATTCGGGAAACCAATTGTGAAACCAATGTTCCCTCTTCTCCGAAGAGCCTGCACGACGAATTACAAATCGTTTAGCAATGTCCCCATTGAAGCGTTAATTTCCACGTAGATCAATAAATTAACTTTCCTTTATACCCCAGCGTGCGGTCTCTCTTGATTATCGGCGAACTGGTCCCTTCTCGCCGCGCACGTCGCGTCTAAAACTGACCGTATGATTCGATTGCGTGAAACGACTGCGACGCTGGAATTCTTTTGTGAAACGGGCGCCATGTACTCGCCACTTCGCGAGCGATATTGCAATTGCGCGAGGCGTGAAAAAAGCTAAAGGCTCGATTACAAGTCTACGGGAGTACAGGCGTCGATTGGATTTCCGCGAAATTTAATTATGAGGCGATACGCGAGAGAGTTGCGGATGGATTCGGAGGCGGAGGAATGGATTTGCTAATAAAAGTCACGCAGTCGGAGACAATTTCTCGTTCTTTGGCAAAGAATAATTTAATTTGATAGTCCTTCTGCCTTTGTGACAACTAAATGATTAATTGTGGTGTATAATATCGATGATTTAATTGGGAATAAACTTCCGTGTAATAAAAACGTCAATATCTAACATTTAAATTGCTGGCAATCAATTCTACTAAAAGAATCACTCGGAGTTTAGTAAACACTTTATTGGAGTAAATCGTAAATTGTTATATGCACTATCAATTTGTTATGATACGAGTATGCGTTTATTGAACGTTTCTATGTGGCACTCACTTTGGAGCAATCGCGATTACTATAGAATTTCACCATCCGGTAGTATTACCAAATTCAAAAGATAAATCAATTAAAAAATGAGATAAAAATATTTTTGAAAAAGAGATTAGTATACTCGGGACGTATAACAGTACTTTAATTACTAGCAATTGATTTATATACGTATTTAGTCTCGTTATACATCTGAAGCAGTGTATCGACGATAGTCTATAGACGTATAGGTATATACGTCAATTGGACCTCGCCACATCCCACCAGCAATACTCTTACACCTCCGTGACGCTCGCCCCAACCTTTAGCCATCTATATACCCGCAGCCACACGCGAGTATCCGTAAATTTCCGATCTCTCTTCCGCTCCCCTGGCCGGAACACATGCACGCACGTGGCGCATCGCTGCGGCGGAAAAGCGCCCAGGCGGACATCCGCGGCACGTGTCGCCCCAGCAATATTTGCCCCCGTGTACGCACGGATACATAAATTCGTGTAAACATAGAGAGACCAAGAGAGAGAGAGAGAGCTAATCGTTCGGCCGGCGCGTCACGCACGCCGATGAGATTTCGCTGATGATTGGGGGGAGCCAAGTTGTTGACCGTCTGTTGCGCGTATTCGGGTTAACGGACTCGACTGTTTTTCGAAATTTGCCATATTTGTTCGCGAGTCTACTCGTTGTTGGTGCCATTGGCGGATGCAGGTGGCCTCGCGGGGCAATTTTTTTTTTTACAGTATAGCTTTGTTTAATTAAAGGTATATAGTTTAAAAGTTACGGGTGGAGGTTGGATTAAATTGGGCGTGAAACTTTCTGCAATATTGTTCGTCGCGTGTAGTTTGTTTTGAAGCTTTGAAAATTAATTTTTTAATAATTTAAGTAAATTGTTTTTATCCGACAGAACAATTTTCTTGAAACAGAAAGCTTTGAAAATATTGCTTCTTGTATAGTTTATTGAAAAATTATTCTTGAGACGAAATTCAAATTGTGAAATAGCTTTCAAGACCATATTATATAACTCATTCTCTGAATATTGATGTCGACCGAACCAACTATTTATACCGTAAAATGACTTTTCCGATTCCACGCATTACCCATCATCGTCATCAGCAGCACCGGGACCGACGACGTTTTTATCATCAGCAATTGACGAATGAATTACCGCAGCCTTCGCAGAGACGCGCCGATAAATAAACGCACCGCACCTGCCGCGCCTCTGCACTGCAATGTGCGCGCGAGCTTTATGAGAAGCAGCCCAATGTTACTCACGCGTGCATGATTCATTTCGCCCGCGCTGCGACAGACGCGTGACACGTGAACGCCACCGACGACGACGACCGATAGCTCGTTTTTATATTTTTCATGGGCGAGCTGTGTGTGCGCCGCGCTCGATCGGTGATAAAAATTTCAATGAATATTCGCTTCGGACGGATTCATTTCGCCCTTTTCGTTTTAGCTGGATGATGGAAGAGAAATGAGTTGGTTTGTATCTCATAAGTGTATGAGCGCTTGGGAGAAAATAATTTTGGGGTAGAAGTATGATTGCTAGTTTTGTCTGTGAAAAATAAATGGAAGAAAAAGGAAAATATACAAGGGGACCGTAACCCCCTATACAGGAAACTAAATCTTTAGTATAGTGCGATATATTTCAAACAGTTTATAATCTGCCTCAAAAATAGTCATTCGTATCAAATCACACAGTTAAACAAACTTCCACTTAATCAACGTTTGAACCATCTTCGCATCACACAGCACCCAAGCACATCAACCCTAAATCTTGCGCCGCGCATGGCTATATATTATAATCGAAGTTTCCTGCGAGAAAAGGCCTCGGAAAAATCATTATCTGTTTATCCGCATTTGTTATTCATCCGCACGAGCGCGCATAAATTGCATCTCCTCATTAAAACGCGAGCAAATAAAAGGCCCCAGCCCTGCCGAGGGCAAATTCAATTTTTATGAGCTCGGTGTGAGAGGGAGCATCGATCTGCGCTACTCCCCCGAAAACAGCTCTTCCCCCGTCCTGCACCTTCGATCATTCAAGTCGCGAGGTACGGCTGAAATTCGTATACACACACGCGTGGGGGTAAGAAAGGGGGATATCAATCATAAGGGCTTACGGGGGCCTGTCAAGCCTCGCTGCTGTGTGTCTCTCAATGTGTGTTTCTTTCACGTGTGAGGGGTGCGTTTTGGATTTTCGTATCAGTCGCGAACCCTTCCACGGCTTTGTGTTCAGCCTGAGCTCATGAGCCGTCTCGTGATATGACTAAGTTGCAATGGAGAGGGTGCCTGTATATATCGTCATTGAGAATGATGATCGGCGAAAGCTTAACTCTTCTCGTTCAAGCTGTCTTTTTTTACTTAATCAAGTTTTTATTAATTTTACTGCAGCACAGAACTGCTAATAACTTCGTTATTGGAAAATTGCACTGCTTGATTAATAAGATGGCGGTAAATCGATGCATTTTCGAAAGTTTTTTCGCTTTACAAGTTAAATAACTTGTGATTCATCGACAATCCGTTGTATAATTTCAAAAATTAAACGTAATTAATTTTTTTGTAATATATCCTTTACTATAGCCTGTCGACTCTGTAAATTCATTTGCGCTGCCAGAAACTGAGCTCTATATTAATTACGGCAATCGTAGCGAATATAGTAAACACATGAATAATGACAGTAAATGCATGATAAATCGATACGCGTGAAAATTTTGAGGGACAAAACGGAATGCCACTATACAGATCCAGTGGACGAGTTCAACAAAGTAACGTTCCTTCCATTCCAATCATTTTAGAATTTCGACAAAATATACCCATGGCTACCAATAAAATCGACCAAATTTGAATCCATTTCGACTCACGAGTCATGAATCAATCTTCCTCTCTCCGACTCTCCTCCTATCTATTCGTACTATGCCCCCGTACAGAGTCACAAAGCCGGCACGCGCGCGCAAAATTAAGCGAGACAATGGCACCAGCAGCGTTGAGGCTGCATCTTTCGGGCCCCTCCGTTCTCTGCCGCAATGACGAATAAATTGAGCTGATTTGCATGCACGAACGTGGCGCGAATCGAAAGACGTGTACACTACTGCGCGCGAAAATTGAAAGATCGCGGGCGAGCGCAGCATTGTTTCAGGGACGCCACGGCGAGTCATACACGAGAGCGAGCGATGGGGGTGCTGAATGTTCCCGAATGGGTTATGTATGGGCTGACGCATTGAATTTTGCAGTTCATTAGGATTCCTTTCATCGGATCATGCTGAAATTAATTTACGTCACGCGCGTGCGTGCACATTGTGTGTGTGTGTGTGTGTGTGTGTGTGTGTGTGTGTGTGTGTGTGTGTGTGTGTGTGTGTGTGTGTGTGTGTGTGTGTGTGTGTGTGTGTGTGTTGCTGAGGAGCGATACCGATGAGGCAATGACGTGGCATTGTGAGCGGGATAAATTGCTCGTTTTCAGGATGTTTATGGACGTGATCTCACAAAAATGTTGAAATTTCCCTATTTCAGTGCGGTTGCTCAAACTCGCTATACTGTTGTAGAAGCGCATGGTCAATGCTTCATTAATGCATAATATATATTCGCTCTTCGAAATATACCACAATCGAATTTTAACTACAATGAATATACTCTAATCAAATAGATTATTGGATACCCATTTATGTAGTAGTAAACAATTGATAACAACTGGAATAGATAAATTTCGCTGTTTTACATTGATAATGTCTTGAAGTATTTAGTGTATCGTGGATTTTCATTTCGTAGTGTCAGTTTTTATAGTTTCAACATTTACGCAAGCCAATCAAAAGCCCAAAGTTCGACTGAAAATTTCCACAATCACTCATCCCGTGCCGGCCTAAAAAAGAATCCACAAAGCCCGCGGACCCACAACGCGCCCGCCGTAGCGTCGTTATGCACCCCGATCTCGGATTATATATACTACCCGTCAGCACCACCGCGCGTTCGTCGACCATGTTACATAATTATCGCGCCACTCGACGCCTCGAGTCTTCTGCGACTAAAATGTTCCGCGCGCTCGTGTGCGGGCCCCGGCGCCGACGTCGTGAGCGAGTCATTTGGTTTCGCGCTCGATAAGTAATTACGTGTATTTCGCGCGAGTGGATTACGGAAACGAGCTGGAGAGAGTGAGAGAGAGAGAGAGACATAGCGATTGGTGCATTGCGTATAACCACGTCGGGAGCCGTGCCCTGATCAAGCAAGCAATTATTCGTGAATGAAAATCCAATTAATAGAGTCGATTATTGCCCTCTCGATGCAGCTTTGTTTTTTTCCAGTTTTCACGAACGCCGCTCTGTTTTCTCGGGCACAAAAGGCGCGCTACGTACCTAAGTAATGCGTTGTATGTGTCATTCATTTTATGTAAATTTAAATATTGTGTGTAGGTATATAGACTTGTGGGTATATAAATGTGTGGAACATTAACTAATGCATTGTCAAAGCAACTTGTATAATTTTTCTAAAACTCTACCTGTTGTTCCACTGTACAATACGAGTAACACTGAATTAATTGATAATTCGGCCACACACATACACTTCGTGGAAAAGCTTAATCATTACACATATAATAATTATTTTAAAAATTTCGAAAACCGGGCTAATAAATTATATCAAAATTTACTGAAATATTTTGAATTTAAAAAAAAAGCTATTTTGAATTAAATCGACCCGATCGTCTACACATGACAAATCACAGCCAAAGCGCTCTATTAAAAATTTGGCTTCGTATCGGGCTCCACAAGAGCAAGAAAATACAAGTAATTATTGTCTCGTTCTTGGAAATTCTTGAAAATTTCTCTATTATATTGGTCTTTTCAGTCAATTGTTACGTGTGAGCCTATCTCGGTTCACGTACGTAGGAAGGGTTCTGTTCTTAAATTTAAGAAACTTTTAAGTTAAAAATTTACCGAACCTTAAGAATAATGTAACTGAACGTGATTTGATATAAAACATAGTATCGTATGTTTGTAACGTACATTTGTATTGGTTTAATACAAAAACAATAAAATTTCGGCACCAAATATAAATAAATGCCAAATTTGAAATTTGATTTTTCCCGTCATATACATGCCGCCGACCAGAGTCCAGTTCGTGCGGCGCCGTTAGGCGGCGCACCATCTCCCTGTGGCCTCACGTACCTAAGTAAGCCGGCTCGAGGGAATATAGGAGCGCATCGTCTACCACCCCGCCAGCCTTTACAACTCGAACATTTTGTTATAGATATGACAATTCTCCTCTTTCTTCATGATAATTTTCCTCTTTCCTTCTATTTATTTAAAAACAGGGGGTTACATCCCCGTTATTATTATTTCGATAAATTATTACGATTAGAAAATGTTACGTTATTTTGAATACAAGATTCTTTACTTTCTTGACAACGCAATCTTTATATTGTATCGAGAACTTATATATAAATATTGTATCGATTATTGTCTTGAATATTGAGGCAGACAATACAATATCAAGATTAATCTTGCTACCTCGTGCAACCTAGGTATTTATTTGTCCGGGCTGGTTGAAGATAGAGAAATATATTCATATGAGAAACTACGAAGTGATCAGTGCTAAGCGCTGAAGACTGAAGAGGTTGACGAGGTTGACGACGAATCAACTTGCCGTGAAATCAACTTATTCAAATCTGACTCGGACGAAATTGAGATTATTTCAGAATCGGAACTTTACGGTCGAAGATCTGCTCGTTGGTAACCCCTTTCTTACTGACGAGCTTTTAAACGAGCTCTAACTAATCTTAGCAACTTATGCATTTCTTTGGCGCGAAATTCGTTGAGAAAGACCTTATTTTCTACAAGATCTGGCAGATCATTTATGAATGTTAAGCCTCATAACTTCTTTGTAAACTTGCACCGATTTGAACCGCAGTACAAGTAAGAACGATGTGCAGCGGTACCGTCATTAGAAGTGCTAGAGCTCTTATTCTCTTTAACACTATTAAGCTTCCTAATACTAATTACATCGCCTAGGAATCTTGAGGCTACGGGTGACTATTTCTTCGTATGGTAACTGACATCGAGTAGACAAACCTGATACAACAATTTCCGCGGTTGATTCATGAAGTCGAACAGTTTGAACTGCCCGCTGCTCAAGAGCCAGTAATCGCGCGTAAACTTGACTAAATCGATCTGAAGTAGTTCTAGCAACCTCGTTTACAACCGGGACATCTTTGCTTCACTATCCAAATTACTATTTTGGGACATTTCTTCCGAAACTGCTGCTGCTTTTGGATGTTACTTCGAATTACCTTATACCGAAGGCGCTACTTCTGTCGAAAATTTCTTTCGTATCGATCAATTTAATCACATAGTTATAACTTTCTATATTTTTATTAAACTCTATCGTAAAGTACCATTTTATTTGCTAAAAATATTCCCAAAAAGCCGATAAGCAACAATGATATTACATCCGTAACGTGATATTATTAAAAACTGAGGCACACAAATTCTCAAATGCCGTGCACGCAAATAAAATAATAAATCACCATGCCACCAATAAAGAGTAAAGTAAAAAATGAAAAAAAAAGAATATTAAATGCCCCTTACCATGAAAGCGAAGTGACGTTTGAGCCACTGTGAAAAAATAAAATAACACAGACTCGCGCGCCATCGACAAACGGACTCTCTCTCTCTCTCTCTCTCTCTCTTTCTCTCCTCTCTCTGCATGTATGCACATATATCCAAGTGGTTAGCTCGAGCTCGCGTGCGTATGTTATACTCGATCACCACCCCTGCGCAACTGAGCGTGCGAGTCGTTAAATCGTCATCCCAGATCGAGTTACATCGGTGTATGTATTTCAAAATGCCGCGCTCGCTTGCCTCCCCGCCGCCGCAGCGTGCGGCGCAAAACCAAAATTAATTCAGTCGACGAGAAATAATTTCTCTCCTCCCGCTCACCCCGCCGTGTGTCGCTTTATCGATCGAGCGCGCTGCAGCTCCGCGCCCCTTTTCGCGATTGCGCTCAATACACAGCGCGCGGAGCACGGCCGAAGGTGTGAGTTATGATAATGCGAAGAACATTACGTTAATTGTCCGCCAAACACGCGGCCGCGCGCCAGCCAGGGATCGACCCGCTCGCTCGTACACATATACATGTATGAGAGGGAGAGAACGCACGGGATATAGACGTAGCCGGTCGGTAAAGTTTAATGATCTTTTGCTGCCCCACCGCTCGCGCATATCGAGGGAAAGGAATGGCCATGGGGCGGTGTTTTACAAAGGGATTTGCCGGAGCCCGTCCGCTGTTATTGTAAGTTGTGCGAGCGTGCGCGCGCCCTTCGATTCGCGGATTTTGCTGCCCTGTCGAGCCATACAGTAACGGTGTACTAGTTCTGTCGCTGGAAATAATTCTTGCTATTACTGCGGTGTACTGGTTGGTAAAGTGGGGTCGCTGTATCTGTAAATATTTTTATATTTATCAGTCGTTTGTCTGTAATGCTCGATTTGGGCGAGAATATAGGGAAGGCAGAGTGAAAAGGTGGGCGATGTCGAATGCATAATAAACCTGTGTATTCTTTTTGCTGAGATTGATATATACCTCAGTTCGTACTCAAATCGTTCCACAAAGGTATATACAATATGCTTGAAACAAGAAACAATCATTTTTGTAAAATCACATGCCACTTTACTTTTGAAAATGAACCATAACCTATGACGAAGACATGCAATTTAGATAGTATAGCCTTCAATTTATATACCTGTGGGTTCCCGGTAAAAACATAACTTGAATCCATTTTTCATGTTTTGAAGAAATCATGTTTTTTTAAGATTTATATTGAAACAATAGATCGATAAATGCAAGTTACCATTCGAAATTATGCTCGATTAGTGTGATATCGGCTATCTTTTCAAAGATTATATTTGGAAAAAAATTAGTTATCTTTTTAAAAATATTGCAATGTTTGGAGAAGATTCGATATAGCCCTCTGCTCGCGGGGCGTATGGAGGACGTCCCACGCACCGCGCACCCTCTCTCGCTGCCTACGAACTCGATCGTGTGTTTACATTTTGCCGCAGTATTCGGAATCGGTGTTGTCTATCGCTTTCAGATTGCGTATAAACATTCTCCTGTATATTTCCTATACCTATTGCCAGCAGTGTTTTGATTCGTTGTGAACTTTTTTATAGGACCGCAACCTAAGAGTTTTGTGTTACCAAGGTCGTTTCATAAGAATCTTTGTACAGGAGTTGAACTTTGAAGTTGAATAATTTCATAACCGAGTTGGAAACCATCTATAATTTTGCAAACTTATAGAAAATCAATCGAAGAACAACATACCTATTAAATTTTTGGAATGATGTAACCATTTTCGTTTCAGTATCCAACCTCCATAAGTCGTTTTTCGTGATTGTGAACTTAAGACGATGAACAACTACTGCCCAAAATACTACAGCTGATGTATGAAAACATCAGCTGCTGGGCCTACTTAACTACTGACACTGCAGCATATTTCGCATGCGATCAAACCGATAATACTTTTAAATACTGCTCGGAAGTAAGCTATAATATTCAAAATTCCACAGAAATACACCTTACACCGACGTAAATACGCAACCAATAAATACGTCAACTACACCGTATACCGAAAATCAAACTATCGAAAACAAATACAGAATCAAATCAAATTATAGATAATACATATCCAATGCAATCACTGCCTCAACTATATAATACTCAACTACATAAAAGGAAAAGAGTATTATTACCTGTAATAATAAGTACTAATACAACTAATTCAATACAATAGCTCTATGCCGTTTATCAAAACCAATATTGCAAATGAACATGCGGCAACATTTTATCTTGTTTTTGACTCCGAAATGACCATTACATTAGACTCAAAGGAACGGATAATTACGAGTAACATTATTATAATCATTACGCATGTTCCACAGCATATATCATAATAATGTGTCAGAAATGAAATTCTGTGCGCAGCGTTAGACATCAAACGTTAATACATACAAAATCCTAAGCCCATATGAAGCTCCGTTATAGGAACGGCTGCGGCCATTAAATGATTGACTGAACAAACTACTGAACAACCCTTGCCTATATACTCATTTCAAGCCAGGGCGCTAAAAACACACTGGCTAATCCTCTTTGGTGAACGAGCCTGCGCGCACGAGCACGTTGTCGAAACGCTGTTTACTTTGTTTAATTCATTCTCTGGCTCAAAGGGCTCAGCAATAGCCCCCCCCCCCTCTTCTCTTGACAATTAAAATTCTCGTGCAGCAGCAGCAGCAGCAGCAGTCAATCATTCGCATTAATTTTGAAGCCGTTACGCGTACACACGGGCGCCGCGCGTGACAGTTTTCGTGATTGATATTCCAGGCGATCACGCAAAATGTCCAACGCTCGCGAGTGCGCGACAAAAGCCAATCCCCAGGACCGCATACATGTTATTTCGAGCCTTTGAGGGTTTTTGTCCATTTATTCCGCCTACACTATTTGTATCGAGCGTGGACATGCTATATACATATACTGCAGCATGCACGCTCTGTGTCGACGCCTGCAATCTCTCGCGTTTCTTGGTATATCGTATACGCTCAGGTGATGGAGAGAGAGCGGGTGCGCACGGCAAAGCCAGGGGGCAAATCTCATTAAATCGGTATTAATACTATTCGTACTTGGTAATTGAATTCAGGAGAGAGAGAGAGAGAGCGGGTTTCGCGAAAAAGGAAATTGTTTCCATTGATTTGCTGTCGGATCAAAAGCGCGCGCTCGCAGCTCGCTCGAACGATAGAGCGGACATAACGTTTACGCGCCGCCCGCGCGCGATTGTAGATATTGATAGGCTATGAGAGCGGGTGTTCGGGCAATAAATTGCCCTGATTGATTGTACAATGCTGTTTTTGAAAAGCAATCGGCCCTGTTAATGCTTGCCGCGCTGGAAACTAAAGTGACTTCCTTTTTTTTTCATTTGAAAAACAAAAATAAATGCCAATTTTAAATCCTTCAAAGTTTAACAGGTGGACCATTGATAGTCTTTGTTTCGTATGTAATACTGACATACGATTGATTTGGCGTGAGAATTAATGCTGAAGTAAAGTATCCAATACCGGGACAGATTTTGACGACTGTCATAAACAAACGATGTTTTCAGAACATACGACATACTTTTTTAACTTTCAAATCTCACTGATCAATTGATATTGTTATCATATGCAGAAGTAGTAGGAGTATTTTATTGATGTCCAGGTAGTAGTCCCAATTTTTAGTCGCTAGAGGTATCAACTAACTTCACCTCAACCAGAAAACAATAAAGCGGCTTTCGAAGTAGAACACAAATTGAGATGAAATTTTTAAAATATCATTTGACGTCAAAATAAATATTGTTGAATTCGCTAAATATTTATTCATTTATCGCAAGTAAATTAGTTGTGAATTAATTTTTGGAGAAATAAATATATGTAAAGAATTATTGTTCAATTCATCATTGTTACTAAAGTGATCAAAGTAATAAGCATTTATAATAAGAGTAGATTAATTGATGATTACGGGTCAACTCTTAAAAATGGCCAAATATGCCGAATTCACTGACTCTCAGTCAAGTGAGTGTGACAAAGTATACACTCCGCAATAGGTACGATATATTTCTATCTTGAATCAAACACTACTTCCATCCTCCACGCACGCATTATGTATTCAACGGTCGTAGCTAGCGGGCGGGCAGGACACACACACACACACCCACGCATATGTAGACACTGATGCAGCACGCACGCACGGGTCATGCGCGCACACATAACTCGCGGATCATCAAGTCCGGCGCGTCGAATCATCTCTCTGCGGGCGTCGCTGCGTGAATTCCGATTTGATGAAGCGAATAATTCGTTCGCGCGCACGCGAACCCGTGGATGCAGGAATTCGATATAGGACGCGCCGCATGAGAAAATCGAGCGTTTAACGCGCGCACGGAAACCCGACCTTTTTGCTATATATATGCCGTATACGGCGAAATACCGCGCGCGTGTGTGTGTGTGTGTGTGTGTGTGTGTGTGTGTGTGTATACGAGATCGATTTTTTTGTCCATTATAATCGGAAGGTCGGATTTATATCGCATATATATATGGCTTTTTCAGTGATATATATAAAAACGTGTGTGGATGTATACGATATAGCTGACGCTCGGCTGCGCACTCGTAAGTATTGTTTCTTCCCCCGGTTTTTTTCGGGCTCTCATTTGCCGCTCCCAATCGCCGTTCCTTTTATTTTTATTTATTTTTCAGCAGATATATATACGTGGACGAGTGGGCCGAAAAAAGGGTCGGCCCCGCGCTTGCGCATCGAAGCCCGCGTTTGTTCTAACGATGCGCACCCGTCGGGTATTGAATGATAGCGCGTGATTTTTCATACGGTGAATTTGAGCACGCGAGAGAGAGAGAGAGAGAGAGAGTGCGTTATGCGATATTTAAATTTTTCGATTCGGATATTTTATTTCAATCAGTTTTACATGCATTTCGATATCGGCGCAGTGGTTTGACTTGATGCATTTTTATTGCGCCCTCGTCGAGCCGCCTCCCACGTTGATTATTCTAAAATTACTTTATTCGGGTGAAAAGCGATATAGCGCGTAACGCAATACGTTAATGCAATATTTGAGCATTTTCCGAGAGAAATAAAGTATAAATTGGGCGGGCGCTGTCGACTGGTATAACAAAATTGATGAAATCCATTATTCAAGCAATATCCAGTGTCATTAAAAAAGTTTCGATTGTGTCGCGTGCGATTGGAAAGAAAAAATTTTTATTATTAAAAATTTGAAGCCATATATTTTGGCGTTTCGTTTATTTTGCCCATTAGATTTTGATTAAATTCAATCATGGTCAGTTCTATAGGTGATCCTCGACCCTTTTTCACTTGTTATACTAACCTTGTTAGTCATACCGCGATGCTGCAAATAACGAAAATCATCGCAGCTTTCGCAACCACAGCATCTGTATAATATACGTGTCTCAAGCCACAGGGTGTGTGGTATATAACACATGAATTTTTCAAGCTCGGTCATACATAGCGTGGCATCCGCGCTCGATTGATACGCAGCTGCCGGTCGTGACGAGCGCGCGATAAGACATTTCAATGAGGCGCGGATTTTACGATTCCGTGGCTGTATATAAACCTAGCCGCGCGCGCGCTTTTATTGCCAGACGGTTACTCGATATATATACTTGTTTCGCGCGGGTGGCGGAGGCGCGTTAAGGACTACGGAACGTGACGGTGCGCGAGACATTTCGCCAAGTCACGCAGTTTTCGCTGTCTCGGCTATACGGGTTTATATAGAAGCGCTCGAGTCGCGAAATATGTTCGAGTAAGGGATATATGAGGTGGAGAGAAAGAGACAGAGAGGAACTTTCTCACGCTGTGCCTTCGTTTACTGCGGGGTTTTTTTTTCATTTAATGTAGGCGTTTGATTTTGTTCAAATAGATTGATTTAGAGAATAATGAAAAAGTATGGTTTATGGTGTATTGGTATGATTGAAACAAAGTGAGGTGGGAAGAGAATTTTTTAAAATGGTATAAGCTTGAAAAACAAAACCCGGCATTTATCTCAATTGATTGAATTAACAAAATAATTCATTTCTCTTTTTACTTTTCCGTGTAATATTCAATTGAAATTTTCACAGTGATTGTTTTTTATGTTTCAGAACTGCGGGATTCGAGTTACCGAGCAGTAATTAATTGTCCATCCATCAGCAGAGCTGTAACTACAATTCGTAATAGGTGAATAATCTTAAATAATTTTCTATATATTGGAATCTCAAAAGAATTAGTAAAGAAATTAACGTTATAGTAGAAATTCTTTTGAAAATGCATTACTGTTGATTAAATTACACGTAATTATATTAAAAAACTTATTAATTTTTCATTTTCAAAAATTTTATTCTCTTCCATACAAAAAAGAATTTATTCGTATAATATATATATACATGGAAATAGAACGAATGTTCAATTAAAAATAGCATCGTTGGTGGGGATGCTGACTTTGTCAGTTTCATTAAATTTTCATTCCATGAAATCGAAACATCAAGTCGGATGAGATCCCAAATTGCTTGTATTCATCAAATACTAAAACTATCATAGCTGTATTTGACAAAAAGGTGGATACTATTTATGCACCTTGGGGTGCATCAATTTGTAATAAGTACGAGCCACCCAAATCCTGCCCAGTACAACCCATACTATATCATTCTAAATTGCCGATTCTTTTGTTCAACAAATGAGCGAATATGAGCCCCTCGTCGCGCAGCATCAGAATTATAGCAGCGCGCTGACACATTCGCGCCACACCTTTACAACTTGTTAAAACTCAGTCTCGAAAGAAGCGTTCGCTCGCGCTGAGTAATCCATCCGCTAATCTCGGAGTAATTAAAACTTATAATTCGCGCCTGTCTCTCTGCGCCGCGTCGCTCGCACCTACGCCCCCGTCTGCCTCCACCTCGTCGTCTTCTTCTACGCGACTTCTGCCTCATCTTTTTCCGCCGTCGTCTTTTGCCTTCTCCGCGCGAAGTTCGAGCCATCGGCGACTCTTGCATATTTCACACTTTGCGCGTGCGCTGATCGAGAAACTTGCGCGCATCACACCCCCACCGGTTATACGGCTGCGGAACTTTTTCGCGCGTCGATGTAATATATATAGTATATAGATGACAGGGTGGTGGTAGTTGACATTGGGAAGAGAACTGTATATTAGTGCAAAATAATGAAACAGAGTGTCGATTTATCACTTTTGCTCTGTGCGTTTATTATCATTTCGGGGTTATTACGATGAGTTGCCATGCTGTCCCGAACTGTATAAATCCAAAAAATCACTATATATTTTACAGAAAATTCTGCAACACAGTATAGTAATTTTCTTTTTGTTCGTATATAAGTATCCAGCGAAATTTCTTAATAATGATATTTTGGAGTTTTGCTTGAAACTTCTTGTAATCTTTACTAAACTGTTTTCTATAAGTATAGTAGGTACAGTGTGTTAGCTCTACTTGGTGAACCGCCGCGCAGCTATCTATATGATCAATCGCTGAAGGATCAAGCGTCGCGCGCTTATATATAGTTCCACTCTAGTTTGCAGCACACACACACACACACACACACACACACACGCACGTGCGCACAGGCGTTTCCCGAGAAAACTCAGCGTAACAGCAGCCCGTCCCCGCGTAATTGGGAAGGGGAACACGCGAGCGCGAAACTTGAGCACGCGGCGTGTTTTAAGTGGCGATGCGCAGACGCGCAACAATACCGCTTAATCCGTAGACAAGTCATTATTAGCGACGAGAGAGAAAGACCGACGCCTGCTCACCTCGAGACGAGCGGTTCGTGAAGATATGCGCTACCGCGCAGCGGAACTGTGTCTGCGCTGAGTGAGAGCTGTTTTCAGCGAGATTATCCGCTTTGTACCGCCGCTTTGGAGTGAAAAATTAACTAAGATCGGGAAAAATTGACAATCGTCGGATTTGTCTCGTATAAGATCACAATTGCTTTACTTTCTACGTTTAGGTAATGTGAACTGAAAATATCTGAAAAAGTATCTAAATACCTTGGTAGACATACTAGCATTTCCAGAAAATTCTTTAGGTATAAGTATAGCTATATTATGTATAATGTATTCGAGTTTACTTTTTCAATAAAACCAGAGCTTGGCATTATTCGTCCGCAAAATTACTGTCGAATAAAAATTCAATATTATCACTTTTTTATAATAAAAAATAATCGAAAAATTTATTCGAAATTTTATTCGACGAATAAATGTTCGAATAATGAGCTTGAACGTCTAGATTTTATGCGAAACATATTTATAACTTAAAACTAACTCATTATATTCAATATTAACGAATATTGGATTTTTATTCGACAGTAATTTTGCGGACGAATAATGCCAAGCTCTGGTTAAAACTATCTTATTTCCTTATTCCTATATAGAATAACTAAAGGCTTTCAGTTATTAGACCGACAGCGACGCGCGCGATTTCCCGCCATAAACCACTTGCGAAATTCCGCGTCTTATCTGGCATAGATGAACTCGTAAAAATATTCCATAAAAGACGTCGTTCCGTCTCTAATCTCACGGCGGAAAATTCAATAAGAGAACTCCATTTCTCACACTTCCCAGAAAGACCAACATATATGCGACAGTTGATTTTCCGCAGGTGGAATTAGCTCGATTGAGAAATTTTGTTATTTTAAAACCAACTAACGAAAACTCCGGTGAGTTTACAACTAGCCAATGCGAGTTCTTTTCGATAGATCGAAAGAAGCTCTTGATTCTCGGTAGAAAGATGAGGCGTCGAAGTTCGAAGCCTGCTGTATATCATTGTAGCTGTATACAATCGCACCCTCCATCTTCTCTTCCTGTAGACCGGATGCCTTCGCTTCCTCCTCTGGTATGCCTTTCACTATTGTCTTTGTCCTTTTTTGGCGCGCGGGTGGCAGTGGTGTACAAGGCAGGATAGTGCGACGTTCAGAGAGAAAGAAAGATAAAATGGACGGTAATGAAAGTGGCGGCTTTAACGGTGAATTCGAGATTTCGATCTTTTATCATTCATCATTGCAATGACGTTTCTTGACGGGGGAAGAACGAGTCCAAGAAACGAAATTTGTTGAGGCATCGGGAAATGTTGTATGATTTCTAAAAATGAATGTCCAAGCATATAAACTAGCTATTATGTTCCATATTAGGAATTTAATAGTAACATATATCACTACTGCTTCTCATTGCAAGAAAAAGTATATGTAGAAATTATTTAAAACTAACAAACTTAATATTTAAAAATACTTCAATTTTATATGCATTATTGTGCTAACTCTATAAAGATCCACGAATTTTCAAAAATACACAACATTTTTATACGATTTTTGTAATAATTTTTCTAGTGCAAGTATTTATACAAAGTTATAACGGAATAAGTTAATATATAATAATATTTCTTAGTACAAAAGCAACATCTATCCAATTTCGTACGTGCCCACAAGATTGCCAAAACCACAACTAAAAAAATTAAGAATGAAACATATCTTCCCATTGAATAAGGCAACGTGGACTTGGAGAAAAAGAAACGACGACACAAAAAGAATGTAAAATAAAATAGAACATAATAGAGAAAAATGGAGTCAATAAAAGCCAGGAGAGAGAGAGAGAGAGAGGGAGAGAGAAAGAAATAAGAGAACGAACCGCTGTCGGTACAGGGGTGGAGAAAAATTAAGAATGATAAAAAGACCATTCTAGAAAAGGAAGCGTAAGAAGAGAGAAAACTTCCCCGAAATAAAGGGGGATGCGGATATGCCATTCTGGTGGCGAGCGCGCGCGGCTGCCCTGACTTTTAGGGACGGCCATGCATGTGCCTCGTATACGAAAAGCAGCTAAACTCGGGGGGACATTGCAAGGGAGAGAAGAAAATGCGAGTCTCGCTACGTCCTCGGGAATGGGACGTGCGAATTTGTAGAAAATCCTCGGACGCAAAGAGATTGAGTCCTTAATTTATGGGGCCGCATTTACTTTTCTTGCGCAGCATCTCTCCCTCTCGGCCTTGCCTTGGGCGCGATTTCTTATTAAATTCGATATTTCATCGCGTGATTCGAAGCGAGCTGGGGGCCTGTGTTTTCGTGTCGTCGGCCTAATCCACTTCAACAGGCGCAATTGATACTTACGAAAGATAGTCGGATGGAGATATACCATAGTTAACGAATTTATTAACGGGATGAATTAAATTATTTCGTACGTATATTTGTTACGCGTAAGACGCGCTATTTACGATTCTTGTAAATTAAATTACGGGCTTGATATCGCGAGATAAATTTATTCTGCTTATTTAGCGTTATTAGAAGAAAAAAAAATTGTGCGTGTGGGTATCATTTTAGCGTCGGGATTTGAAGCTATTGTGAGAAATTGGGTAAGAAAAATAATTTATTTATTTATTTATTTATTTTGACGG
>JAPYZO010006476.1:0-13820 GCA_030522905.1 Torymus flavipes | reverse complement strand
CAATTTATTTTTAAAAAAAAAAAAAAAAAAAACAAAAAAAATTTAAAAAAAAAAAAAAAAAAAAAAAAAACGAATAAAAATTGAGACTCTAGTCTATGTACGAGGTTAACGCTCGGCTCAATCCAGACGCATATATAGCCGAGAGAGTCGACGTTTCGCGTGGCACTTGGCAGTCCTACGCACGTATAATACAGTAGGTGTGTGCGCATGTGCGCTCTCGTGTATGTGTGCCTTCCAGCAGCTGGAAAACGATTGATTGCACGCGCGGCGCACAGGCGGAGGGCACAGAGAGACAGAGAGTAACAATTTTCTCGCGACCATCATTCTCCTTCCTCTCCGCGGTGCCCGCGCTAGTCTATCCGTGAAATAATCAGCTGGAACAGTGTGCGTTTACGGACGCGCGTGTCAGAAAACTGAGGACGTGGAAAACCCGCCGGAGAGATGGCCAGTCCGCGGACTCGTCGTGCCTTAGCTGATTTAAAGCCCCACGATGAGAACAACGTGAGTCCATCGTCGATGTTTTTTTCCCTTTTTTGGAGCATTTTTGCATTATGTAAGGATGGAATCAGGATCTTTACGTGGTTTTTCGTTGATTACAGAAATGCTTTGAGTGCGGTGCACACAATCCACAGTGGGTATCTGTCACGTATGGAATCTGGATATGCCTGGAGTGCTCTGGCAAGCACAGAGGACTTGGAGTCCATCTGTCATTTGTACGCTCCATCTCCATGGACAAGTGGAAGGACATTGAGCTGGAAAAGATGAAAGTTGGTGGGAATAGAAATGCTAGAGTTTTCTTTGAATCTCAGCCAGATTGGGATGACTCTATGACCATTACACAAAAGTATAATACTAAAGCAGCTGCTTTATACAGGGATAAAGTAATCATCAAAATATCTATGTTTTAATTACATTTTTAATATTGTTCAAGTTCAATGTTATTATTTTTGTGTTAAACTTGTAGATAAATACTATGGCTCGTGGAGAATCATGGAGTCCAAGTAGTTCAAGCACTAAGGATTTTGCTTCTTCATATGTTGATAGTAAAAAAGATTATGCAAGTGGTGGAAACTCATATCAGAGTAACTCGTATCAGAGTGACTCTGGTTCTTCATATCAAAATATTAATACACCAGGTTTTAAAGCCCAAACTGAGGACTTCTTTTCAAGAAAACAAAATGAAAATGCCAACCGTCCAGAGTAAGAATTGTATAGTTTAAAAGTGTTTCTATAAGATGTATACATTTCTTATTATATTTGTTTTTTTTCCTTTTAGAAATCTCCCACCAAGTCAAGGTGGAAAGTACAGTGGATTTGGATATACAGCAAATCCACCTATGCCAAAAAGTACATCTCAAGAATTTGTTGATACTGCATTGTCGTCTCTTGCCAGTGTAAGATTGGATTTTCTATTAGTTAAATAATTAGACATTTATGAATACTTTTTTCATTAATATACATGAAAAACTTTTTTAGGGTTGGTCCTTGTTTTCTTCTACAGCCACAAAAGTAGCCAGCAAAGCAACAGAAAATGCTTTTAAATATGGAGGAATCGCTACACAAAAGGTATCAGAGATTTCAGTTAGTGTAGGAGACAAGGTGTGTTTTTGTTTATTTCATTCCTTATTTATATGTTTATAGCTAATTTATTTTGGAACTTTTAGTTTTGTCCTTTTTTTTTCATTCATTTTCTTTTCTTATTTTCTTATGAATTTATATTAGGTACGAGAAGGTACTCTATTGGAAGAAGTAGGAAATCAAGTGAATACTATAGCTGCTAAGGTAGTGATGCTATTGATTTGTACCTGCTTATAATTTTGTTTACCTCTTTTGGTTCAAAGTTTAAAAATTAAAATTACTCAACTTTGCATTAACTATATATTTGACACAAATTTTCACTAATCAATGATTTGCTTTTACATCCATTGAACATAATGGTATTTGACCATAAATTTTGGTATTATAGGTTGGTGATTTAGGAAGACGAGGTTGGGGCGATATTAGTGGAAGCAACTCTACAGAACAAGGCTACTACAATTCACATGGAAATTATCAAGATTCAGGTAGTTCGTATCAAAATACTAGTGCTGATCCAAGTAGAAAGTACTCTAATGAAAAGTCATCATTAGTGTCAGGATCAAACCAAAAGTAAATATTAAAGTTATACAGGCTTTTCAATACTCTATATTTTTTATTATATAGTTCTAATTTACGTAATAATTTTTAGCAAATCTGGTGCTTCCTCTCCAAACTCATTTGATGCAGACTGGGAGTGGAATACAAATTCTGGACCAAAAGAAGCAGCTGCTGACAATAAGCCTGCTGTAAAGAAATTAAAAGAGAAGAAGCCAAAAGAAGGATCCTTGATTAATTTAGAATCAGATAGGACAAATTCTAACTGGAACCCTAAACTCGAAGATGATGCCTGGGAGATATTAAAAGATTAATTTTAAATAGTAGTTAGATATAAAAATTTAATAAATTTCTTACCAGAGTATACATAATTAATTAAATTTCAATAATGGTTTAACTTATTGAGATTTTGAATTATGAATCAATGAAATGGAATTGATTATAAATGTATACAATCTGATCTTGTTAGTTATTTTAATATTTTAATCGAAATTGATTAATGCATTTCATATTATATATAATTTTTTTAAATCCTTTCTTTGGAAATACCAGTATATAATCACTATTGTTATGTACGAAGTAGACAACTATAATATGTAGGAAGATGATAAAATATGAAAAAGTTGAATACATCAGTTTACTAATTAGTTTTGGATTAGTTCAGTATTTGAAATATTTCAATGCACAAACATGCAAGTGTACATAATATAACCACTCAACTTTATTATAAAAACGAATCCATTATCTGTTTCATGAATCAATGAAATATTTTTTAACACTTGTAATTATACGAATCACATTAATAATAGTGTTTTGTGGTTTAATTTTATTTATAGTAAAATTAAAATATTTTTTTACACTAAAATGTAAGCTTAGAAAACAATTATATGTTGTAAAAATTATAAAATTGTGTTGTTTAAAGTGAAAACAATGTTTTTGATAAATTGCCAAATTTTAAATACCACTATGTATTCAGTACATACAGTATGAAAACATACAATAACTTGTTGGTCACGAGTTTGTATATGAAATATAATTATAGAGATTTATTTCAAGTAAATACTAATGCTGATTTATCATCCTTTAATATTTTACAAAAGTAGTCTATATTATTGTAAAAAAAAATGTTGTTAAGTATAGGGGAAAAAATTAATAAAACATGTTTTATAAAATTATATCTTGTACTATTTTATTATAGTAAATATAAAACTTAAACTATATATAATTATTTTATATACATAATACTGTTTTATTTTTAATGGTTAATATCATTTTCTTTTATAACATTTATCTGATTCAACTTTTGCCAGCTGTCCAATCAAATAATCTGTTGTGCTGCATTCATTGGAAGGCCATATTTCTTTATCTATTGTAAGAATTAATTTTTTAAATAATTCTGCAGTTTCCTTTGGTAAGTTTGTTGTCAGATGTCCACTGCTAGCTTCATACAAAAATTGGTATGCTAATCTGAAAATATGAAAAATAAACTATAATAAAATATATAAATATTTTATCTTACAGTAAAACAATAAGAAAGAATCCTGTTTTCTTTATTTTTAAAATTTTTGATTCAACAGGAATATTTTTTTTCATAGTACATTTATAATTTTCCCAATACTTACTTAAGGTCAAAACCTGCCGTTTTTTCTGGCGGTGGATGATCTTCAAATTTATTGATAAAGAGCAGAGCTTCAGGAATCATGGTCTTACCCCCACTGAAAAGTCCGCTTCTTATCCACACATCCAGTGGAGAATTTACAGATTTCTTCCCTAACTCTGCAATGGCTTCATATTTTCTAATCATTTGCTTTATTGAACTTATTGTTTTATTGGGTAAAAATAGTTTAATTTTTGAAGGATTGTCTGAACCATATTTCTTTAATCCTCTCAGTAGTAATCGCTTTTCAGATTCTGTCCAGCGTCTCTTTCGTGCAAAGTAAGTTTTGTACTCATCTTTGTTCATTTTTTACCTATAACAAAATTTAAATAGTTGTAACGAATGGTTCTGTATATTACACAAGAGATATATTAATGAGATCTTTATTTTAATTAATCTTTTAATGTATAGTGAGGATAGATTTTATAAACGACTTTTAATCTAAATTATTTTTCTCATATAAAAAAACCCATAGAACATTCGAAATTAAATGAAATATAACTTATACAGATTTGAAAAAAATTTAAACTTCAAAATATTATAAAAAACTTCGACACAAAATTTAATTTGAAACCTTTATAATCATGCATCACAGTTCATAGATTTTCAACTCACCTCTACTTGTTTATAACCTTCCAGAAACTATTGCTGATGGTCAATCAATAATTCGAGACTGAACCACCGGTGTCATGGCGGACGGAAAAGTGGGGACCGTTGTTTCTTATGGAGAAACGAAGGAGTGGGGGAAGTGCAATTTACTGCCTTGCTTCGTCCATGACAGTAAGTATGATTATCCTTCTCGCACTCATAGGTTTTAGATGGGTTACTGCCTTGCATCGGCCATGACACTTTAAATCCCAATAGAAGTAGCTGCCAAACTTTCTTCGAAAGAAAAATAAACTGCCTTCACTTTTCTTGCCCTCTATATAAATATAAGTATCGGCAGTATTGGCACTATCGGCTATGCAAAGATTCTGTTCTGTTCTGTTCTTTTTGTGGATAGTGGCACCAGATGAATCTATATATACGGCCATCAACTAACGGTTGGCATGCAGCGCACGCGCATAATAAATGCTAAGGCGGGAGATTCAAAAGAGTGATCGCTGGAGTATACCTACAAAGGTACAAATTGTCCACATACCCACGATGCACGCATGCGCAGTACATACCTACGCGAAATGCGAAATCGCCCAAATACCTTCGCTGTCGCTACACTGCGTACGCTGGCTTGCGCAACATCAATGGAACCAGATGATTGTGGGTGTTTCGCGGTTATGGACGACAGTGGATTTGCGCGAGAGAAGGCTTTCGTCGGCCCGTGAATAAACTAGCCGCAAGTTCCCCCCGCGCCGCGCTACGCGAGCGATTAGCTCTCCATACGTCCAATGCCATCGGCTGCGTTCCTGTGAAAGCGCGCAAACGTTAAGTATCCCCGAGGACACAGCAGTAGCAGCATAGGGAGAGATAAGTAGAGACAGAGAGGAGGAGAGGAGAGATCGGAAGACACCACACCAATGCGGAACTGAAAAATGGTAAGACGTAGTGAGAGTGCATGAATAAGACAGCAGTAGCAGCAGTTTACGTCTGTCACTGCTTATACGAGCTTTGAAACGTCACGAGAATATCCTGTGCGTTATTGTGCGCTGAATTGCAACGACAGGTACATACAACCGTTTCGGAGCATAATTCGCTTGTATTCTCGACTGTTTTTGTTTCTGTTTTTTTTTTTTTTTTTGTAAGTTTCGTTTGTTTCGTGAATTCGTTTGTTGGCATATCGTGTAATTTTGTGATTTGTCCCTCTCTCTCGCACCGTCGGAGGATCATATGGCGAAATGTATCCGTGCATGCAGGGAATTCGGTTTCGGAGTCGTTGGCTCAGGTGAAAGGAAAAACAAGATACGATAATGGTCACATGAGTAATGCAGCGGGTCTAAATCACGTGCCCCGTGCCGAATGTAAATAATCGACGCCGAGTTATCATGCGTTCGCGAGGGCCTTTAATATATAAACACCTGGATTCGTTCGGAAGATTATCTCGTCTCGTCTGATATCTGCATTATAAGATTGTTAGATTACATTCCATCGTTCATCTCTGCACTCCCACCAAGTGTAATTATTATCTTCTGCTACTAACATTAGTCACAAGTTAACGCTTTTCATGCATGCTAAACATGTTTTTTATGATAAGAAAAGGTAAGATTATTAATAAAATTATCATCATCGGGAAACAAAAGAGTTGGAATAGTGCTATTATTCAACAGGTGCACTACCTTAATCGCAACTCTGCTGCTTTTTCATAACATTTTTTTTTACGGATTCACAGTGAATTTGTGCTAAATAATATTTTTCTAACTCTCTGCGTTGGAAAATCTTCATTGGTCTTGTGCAATTAACTACTGACGATCACTTCCACACTTTGTGGATTAAGTGTAAGTAACGCAAGCATGTGTGTTTATGTACAAAACAGATCAGCACGATGCCATGGAGAAGTTTCCACTGAAGGGCACATCGACATCAACTTCATTGAGCAAACCAAATGCCAGTCCGCTTACAACCTATAACTCGGTTGATGCCAAGGTAGGCATCCAATAGCTTTTTCATTCCATGTACATGGGAAACATGAGTGAAAATTGTATTCTTATTTCAAATCTTTTACATTTTGAAAAATCAATAATGAATCATTTGCTTATGTATTTATATAAGAGTTTATGCAATCTATTAATGGAATATCATTTGTAATGTAAAATATTAGTAACGACATAAAGTATTATATAATCGTTAATGCCATATAAAGAACAGAATGTTGAATGTGTTGTATTTTTGTCATGAATTTATGCATGATATTCAAATTATTAAGAGATTGATATTTTTTACAAATTTATCTGTTAGTGAAGTGACATTAAACTCATACTTTAATCTTTATTTTCACAAAAGTTTCCTTTTGAATGCTTTTATTTTTTAATTTATTGATAAAAGTTCCATTGCATAGTGTACTTTTTATTTCTACCTCGTGTGATTCATAATTTTTACTATATTTTGGCTTTTCAATCAAATAAGATCATCTGCCCCTAAGCTGTTAAATGAGGTAAAGTTTAGGCAATTTCCCATTATGAAAAAATAAAGAAAAAAGCACTATGCACATTCATTACATTATCACATATATATATAAATGGATAAATTTATTGATGGTTTAAATAAACTTTAAGATTTGTGTTTTATCTTATCTTACTAAAAAAAATTATCAAAATTTCAGAAAGGCAATGGAGTAGAAAACAGTAATATAGATAACCCTAGTGCTCGAAGTAGTATTACAAGTCGAGCTGTTAGTTTAAGCAGTGATGAAGACATGCTAGACGTGAAGCATCAAAGCAGTTCTCAACAAGCTGAGAACAATCAATTTTTTGAGAGGAGTATCCGTGTTGATGATGCTGCCTCCCACTGTAAGTATATAAGAAATATACTTATCTTGTTCTATCTTATAGTTTGTTTGTACAAGATAATACTTTCTTATAGTTTGTTTATACAAGATATAATACTTTTCATAATCACAATTTTTTAAGAATATGTTTATTACATAATTCCTATTTTTTTAAAGTTTCTGCTGACTCTGATGACATTCCTGGTATTGGACAATATGATGATTTCCATACCATTGATTGGCAAAGGGATATTGCCAGAGATCGGATGCACCATCGATATATTTTGAAAAAGAAACATGATTCCATATGGGATTTGATCAAAGGAGCACATGATGCTTGGTCAGGGTGGCTTTGTGTATTACTTGTTGGTCTCTTGACTGGAGTAACAGCTGGTGTGATTGACATTGGAGCATCATGGATGACAGATCTCAAATTTGGTATTTGTCCTCAAGCTTTTTGGTTGAATAAAGAACAATGTTGCTGGAGCTACAGTGAAACAACATTTGATGGAGATAATTGCTCACAGGTTTGTGATTTTTAGATAATGGCACATATATGCTAAAGTAAACTTCATTAATCTTTTGCATTTTATTCCATTTTAGTGGAGAACATGGCCTGAAGTTTTTAGCCAATCAAAAGATGGAGCAGGTCCATATATTATTTCTTACATGTTTTATATAGCATGGGCACTTTTGTTTGCTTCATTGTCTGCATCTTTAGTACGGATGTTTGCTCCATATGCCTGTGGCTCTGGTATTCCTGAAGTAAGTTTATTCATAAACTTTACGAGAAACATGTAACAAATTTAAAAAGTACTTAATGAATTTATTCTTTTCAGATTAAAACAATTTTAAGTGGATTTATTATCCGAGGTTATTTGGGTAAATGGACGTTAATTATTAAATCTGTGGGACTTATACTCTCTGTATCAGCGGGTTTAAATCTCGGAAAGGAGGGACCGATGGTGCACATCGCGTGCTGTATCGGCAACATTCTTTCCTATTTATTTCCCAAGTACGGTAGGAACGAAGCGAAGAAAAGAGAAATTTTATCAGCTGCGGCCGCGGCCGGAGTGTCTGTTGCTTTCGGGGCGCCTATAGGAGGTGTACTCTTTAGTTTGGAAGAAGTAAGATTATTTTCAAATGGGAATACATTTTTTATTTATAATTCGTTTTACTAAAATAACGAAATCTTTCTCTTTCGTAGGTGAGTTATTATTTCCCGCTGAAAACATTATGGCGATCATTTTTCTGCGCTTTAGTAGCTGCTTTCGTCTTGAGATCTATAAATCCATTTGGCAATAAGCACTCAGTACTATTTTATGTTGAGTATAATAAGCCATGGATATTCTTTGAACTGATTCCTTTTATCATTCTTGGAATCATAGGAGTTAGTATACTTACTTTCAATTAACATCCTAAGGTCTTACCCTCATTATTTCTAACGTTATTATTTTCAACTTACAGGGAATTATTGGAACCTTGTTCATCAAAGCCAATCTTCGCTGGTGTCGATATCGTAAGTCATCGAAACTAGGACAGTACCCAGTAACAGAAGTATTAGTCGTGACTGTCCTAACGGCAGTTATTGCTTATCCTAACCCCTACACGAGAATGAGTACCAGCCAGCTCATTTATTTATTGTTCAGAAAGTGCGGAGTATCCGACACGGACATGCTATGGTCAGTGCCTTAACCATCCTTCCAAAATTTGTCTCTCAAACCAAACCACTAACGTAAAAACTTTTTTATCCCCGAAACAGTGATTACCAACGCAACTTTGTCGATGTGAACTCGGTGTACCTGCTGGTCCTCGCGTTCATCTTCAAGTTCATCATGACGATCTTTACGTTCGGCATGAAGGTGCCCTGCGGCCTTTTTATACCGTCCCTATGTCTTGGCGCGATAGCTGGTCGCATCGTCGGAATTGGTATGGAGCAGCTCGCTTATCACTATCCCCACATATGGATGTTCAGCGACGAATGTTCAACGGGGGAGGACTGCATCACGCCTGGGTTATATGCAATTGTCGGGGCGGCAGCTACACTGGGGGGCGTCACTCGGATGACAGTATCACTCGTGGTGATAATGTTCGAGTTGACGGGCGGAGTTCGATACATCGTGCCGCTCATGGCCGCAGCTATGGCTAGCAAATGGGTCGGAGATGCGCTGGGCAAACAAGGCATCTATGACGCGCATATAGGTCTGAATGGTTATCCGTTCCTTGACAGTAAGGACGAGTTTCAGCATACGACTTTGGCGGCCGATGTTATGCAACCAAAGTGAGTGGGAAGCAACATTTTTCTTTTCTCCCGATTGAAGTAGGTGTTATTGTTGAATAGAATATTTATCGGCATTGACGTCTTTTGCGATACAATTCTTATACCACGTAATCTCAATGATTATTTTGACGGCAGGATTATCAGTCCAGATAATCGCGTTAACGTAGTACATTTACGTCACATCGATGCATCATAAAAGTACCGATTATCAAACTAATCTCTTCTTTGTCTGTTCTTCTGGCGCAGGCGTAACGAGACTCTACACGTACTTACTCAGGACTCGATGACCGTGGAGGATGTGGAGAATCTGCTAAAGGAGACCGAACATAATGGTTTCCCCGTGATAGTCTCGAAGGAGTCTCAATACCTTGTGGGCTTTGTCCTACGAAGAGATCTGAACCTCGCTCTTGCCAATTCCAAGCGAATGCTGGAAGGTATTAATCGGCAGTCCCTTGTTATCTTCACGAGCGGCAGCAACATCCAGACTAGCGCCCATCCGCCGCTGAAGCTGAAGAAAATCCTGGACATGGCACCGATCACCATTACAGATCAGACTCCGATGGAGACTGTTGTTGACATGTTTAGGAAGTTAGGTTTGCGACAAGTCCTCGTCACGCATAATGGGTACGTCGTCGTAATTTGTTTACGATATGTATTTTAGTTACGTTGGAGAAGATAATAATTTATGTTTTCATTTCTAGACGATTGCTGGGGGTCATCACCAAGAAAGACGTTCTGAGACACGTCAAGCAGCTGGATGACGAGGATCCAAATTCCGTATTATTTAATTAAGTTAGTTTTACACATACATCGTCCACGTATGAACAGCGCTGACTATTCTGATTGATCTGATGAGGATAATCCGGTAGTGCATGTTGAGATGAATGATATTAAATGCTGAGAAAGCGGATCAAAATACTTGCAAAATGAGACATCACCAAATGCTGGAAGTAGGAATGTTGAGGAAAGACGTCATGGTTACATAATTTATTAATAAGCTATGTGTACGATCCTTTCATAACTATCTCCAGTCTTTTTATTTTTATCGTATTATATATATATATAGTCAATTGTATAATTTAATCCAATGTATCATCACATATATATGTATAGTCGATGTTCTCGAATCTTGTTGTTTGTATAAAATGGGAGAAAAGAAATTTGAATCACAGAGTCTTCGTAATGTATTCAAGTTACATTTGATGTTTTAATGAAGAAAAATTATATCGAGCCTTGTAATTTGGATGAGCAAGTTGCGAGAACGTCGATATAGAGGGATAAGAAAGCGGTGAATGCATTATTTTTCTCGTCAGAAATTTGTACTGATATTTTATTTTTAATGTATGTACTTTTAAGTGATGAAAATATATTTGGCACCTTCATGACAGGCCGTCGTATTGTACTTTGCAACGTACAATGATTATGCGTAAACTGAAAATTTATTATTTTTGCTTCATATTTGCAGCAAAGAAAACCAACGCGTCTTGAATTGTCCAATTTCGTAATTGTGAATAGTCGAACGATTAGAATGAAAATTTGTTAAATTGAGTCACTTGATGATTTTTTTCATCGTATTTTTTAATGAAGGGACACGATTATTTGAATACAGAAAGAAATATAGTGTAATATTTATCTTGTGCAGCTTATGTTATAAGAGAAAATTATACAATTCTAAAAATGTTTGTTTAATAAAAGCACATTTTCATTATTTTAACAGCTCATATTTCTCTTAACTCCTTTTTTTAAACATTTATTTATTATAAAACTAATTTTTTAAAAATTTATTTTTAAAATTGTCGATTTAAGTTTTAAGTGCCAAAAACATTTATCTTGTGGAATTTGAATGCTTCATGGTAAAGACTTTTTACCACCTACTTTATATCCACGAACGTCAAAATAATTTTACATCTACCGTTCTGACAACCAAGAAATATTTTGAATGATTAAGGGCATTTAAAAGTTAAAGGATAAAATACAAAAATCTTGATTAATGTGTAGGTAATTTTCTATATAAATATCCTAATATCCTATCTTATTATCTAATTACTAATCACTCGAATGTTTCAAATTACGTGCAAACATATTATCATTAAAAAATAAAATAATTGAAAAATTTAGGAGAACAATCTCAAACTCAATCATCAAAAATTGTCAATTTCGTCGATTTTCTATACTTTGTTTTCCACCTTTCGCATTTCGTTTCCGCAAAGCGTATCACCCAGATAAAGCTTTACCGATCCCAGATGCAGTCACGCGCTCAATATCTAATCAACCCCTTATGAAACACCGTTTGCACGCGTCGAAACGCACGTATAGCAAACTTTCCTCAAGGCTCCAAAACCGTCTCCTCAGCAAAGCACACAAAAAACCCTCCCACGAAGAGAAATCCGCTCGACAACCCATACAATCACCAGCTCCAGTTCCAAAAAGAAACCACGCGCTCTTGCGCTTTACACTCATATGTGTATATATGTATGCACAATACTCGCGGTGGATCCAAAAGCACCGCGCGCACTTACAAACATGCATATATGCGTGCGCGTACCGCTTCATTGTTTCTCGCGGCATACCTATGCACCCCGTGCATCATTTTCCTCGCGGCTCGCTGTCACCTCATTACCTTGGACGTGCCCATGCGCCGCCGCCACCGCTCTCTCATCATCGCCACGCGCTACATATACCCAGCAGTTAACATACGTTTATACGGCTGTGATAATTGGTGCGCGCGTGTATGACAATGCGGGGACAGCGCTACGCTGCGTGCATACCTGATGACGGCGAGTGTATGATGGTGTTGATGACTCGAGAGCGTAGAGCTGGAGGTATATATAATACAATGCGTATGGCGAGTGCGTGAGGTGTGATTATGGTTATTTCGTATGCGGGTGGTTTTGGTATTGTCGAGTGGGGTGAAAGCTCCTGACGTGCGATGGGTCATCGAGATTGGTTTTGTGGTTGTACGATGGTGATTAGTTTGAGTAAGAAAATATGTTGAAAACGGTAATTTAAAATGATTAAATTGGTGAAAATTCAATTATGAGCCAATCGTGAAAAATTGGAGAACAATCTATATTCAAATATTCCGATGATACAATTATATCTCTGGTTTTTTAAAATAGATAAGCTATATCGTCGAGTGTCCCATCTCGGTGGTGCATAAGAACGTCCCATCTCGGGCGCTCCGTGTGTTCACGTTGAGCCGAGATCGGACGTTCTTACGCACCGAGCTAAGATAGGACGATGGTCTTCTCTTCTACCCATAACCATAAGAACTTTGGAGGTGGTGAATATAATTAATACCATTAAAAATTTTAATTAAGTACTGTAATTATTATAGGATGGTTGCACCTATAACCGGCCACCACCGAGTTACCTGGCCATTTTTGTTTGAATTTACTTAAAAATAAAATTTTCTTTACTTTGCAATTACTTGTCTCGACCAGCTGGGCATAGATATGTTGTAGACAGCGTGAAAACTGAAATAATTATGCCTGAATTTATATAGTTATATCACTTGGCACACAGTACTTGAAAATTCAATATGGCGACAATTTTAATTGTATATCTGTATATATAGTGAATTCCAAATGCTGAGTACCAAGTGATGACCCCAAATTTGGGACTAAATGCTAACAAAGAATGATTCCAAACTCCGGGAGACGGATATTGCCAGATTTCAGAAAGCTTTTTCTGATGCCTAAACACAAAGCTCGCAGGCTTTTTAGTTTAATATTTCCATCCTCTTTTATTAAAAAACTCTACTCGAACTTTTTATCACAATTTTGCAAATATTTGTTCTACAAGTATTGAGAAGAAAGCAAATAAATGTAAATGAAAAGAGCTTTAATTTGTTTTTCAAAGTTACGGATCATCAGCTAGATTATAGTGACAAAAAAGTACTTAAAAATTGAGTTAATACTCTACAACATTAAAATACTTGGATTTTTGTGCATGTTTTTATATATTTTGTTATTAACTTTAACGATGATTTTCGACTGAATTAAGATTTTGGTACGTGGTGAGGAATACGTTCCAATTTGGATTTAATTGCTTTCTCATTAATTCTTTCAGAATACACATTTGCAAAAACGTTTGATGAAAAGTTTAAGTATAGCATTTTGGATTAGAAATAAACTTATTTTAAAAGAATATATTGAACTTCATTTCTAGGTACCAGAAAATACTTCCTAAAATTTTAATATTTTTCATTTTTTTTTTAAATTATGTAATATTTTTAAATTACACTTTGTATTATTTTGTTACGCAAATTTTTCAAATACATGATCCCAGTTCTAATTCACCCTAAATTAAAGTTATTTTGGTATACTTTC
>JAPYZO010006474.1:6648-22279 GCA_030522905.1 Torymus flavipes | reverse complement strand
AACATTTATATTCTTTACATCATGAGTAAGAGTGAATGCGCTTTTAACCCTTTTTAACCCTTTACTTAACCCTTTACTCAATATGTTCTACATATGTGTCAGATATATATATGACATATAAGGAGGGATGGACAACCAAAGACCACCGACCACAGATCTTTATCCTTTTAATATAATAGAAGAAGGAAATTTTTGTGCAGTTATTTATAAATAACACATGAATTATACAAAACTTTATTCATTATGCTCATACTACACAAATTTTGGGTAAAATATAACACATCATTGTTAAAAATTACACAAATTTTGGGTAAAATATAACGCACATCTATGTTAAGAATTACACAATTTTTGCTTTACATTTTACACGCGATTTGTGTATATAAAATTCAAACTACACAAAACACAAAATGTTTCACTGTGCAATGACAATACAATAAGACATCAGCCCTATAAAGGATCATACGCGCAGTACCTCGCGTTACGCCGTAAACACTCACTTTACAGCGCAATAAATGGCCCAGTCTTACGCAACATCCCGAGCTACCCGCGCTAAATCAACTATAGAACACAGCCGACAAGCGCAGCAACAGCAGCAGCTTCGGATTTCAATGCGACTGTTCGTCTGGCCGACGGCACTGCATCCCAGCTCGTAAAGCGAAATCCGCAACACACGCGTGCCTCGGAAACGAGGAGATACACGAGCGCGCGTGCGATTATTTCGAGAAGTCAAGGCAGGCGCGCCTGCGCCCAGTGACGAGGCCCTGCTAACGACTCGACGATTGACGAAATATTCTCAGTGCATGCATAGACGCCTGACGAATTCCGCGACGCGCTGCTGCTAAGCGTTTCGCGAGGAATTTCGAATACAGTGGCGGTGACTGCTGGTTGCGACAACGGGCGAGTGGAGGACCTTCGCGCTTGCGATTTTGAAAGAGAGCGCGGAGTTCAGGAAGAAGAGTACTTATGCGTAGGAGATTTCGAGGACGCATCGTTTGAGTTTCCGTTGGTTACGTCGCGCTCTGCGGCCTGGTAAAAATAAATAAACTTGAGGGTTCGGTGTAGCTTCAATTTAAGAGTGGATCATGCCTTTGGCAAATTTCGGATAAATATATAATACAATGGGTTGGTAGTGTAGACGACTTAAGATATCAGAATTTATTGATGGGGTCAAAAGAGGTATTTTTTTTTTGTAAAATAAAGCTATTTTCTCAATTACTTATTAAGGTAGGTAGTTCATGACCCGGAAAATGGCATTGCAAAATGTTTTTTGTATGAAAGACCGCTTTCACATTATAATATAAGTGATCATAGCATTCAAAAGTAGAATAAGATTTAGATAAGAGAACTAGACGAGACACTGAAGAAAATGTGATATAATTTTTTATTTTTTATCTGATTTATGCGCCAAGTTAGACCTGATTATTTATATATAAATTGTGAAAATTTATAAATAATTAGATCTAACTTGACGGATAATAATAAATTTTTCTGTTATCTAAATCTTTCAACTTTTCAATGCAATGATCATTTATATTATAATCTTAAAGCGGAGATTCGTACGAAAAACATTTTGTAATACCATTTTTTGGATCATGAACTACCTTAAAAGGGTTTATAGTATAGTATTTTAACTATATTCAAAATTTCCGAATCGAACATATCACTTCATATACATAATTATTGTATTTTTTCCATTCACTTTTGCATGAAATAGTTACAAAGTACGACAGAAGTAACAAGAGAGCATCGTTTCAGTCTTGAATTGTATAGTTTTTAAGTAGTACAAGAAATATGAGTGACAGTAAGTGGGCACGCGCTCGCAACACCTTCGCAAAAACGCCTGCAACTATATACACACACAGATCTCGCGCTCGTCTTATTTATACTTAATTTCAAGTGACAACAACGCTATCCACCAGATCGTTCCGGCAACAAGCTCTCGCGCCCCGAGCCACAGCGAATGCACCACCTCCTACACCTTATAATCAGCATCCGCCAAAAGGATCACCCAATTAAAATGCAACTTTGACGAGTGCGCCTCGTCTACCTCGACACACGAGCGGCCGGGGGCTTGTAACCGCATCTTGTTGATGCTGGCAGTGCTCGCTGTTGACACAACACGCGGCCCGTGCAGAGTAGTGGCACTTGGCTGTGTGCGCGCGCGCGCCACTTATATATGCATGATGGGGGATGCGCGAGAGAGAAGATGATGATCGAACATCAATCGATCGCGCGATTCCCTTTGACGTGGGAAGCGTCAATAAATAAGGACTGCCGTGAGACCCTTGCCGTTGCTCGATTAGCGCGCGATGTCGAAGTGGCTTCGACGGTTTTCGTATGCAGATGGAGTACAAGAACTTTCTAAGGATTAATTGAGCTGGAATACGGATGAGCTTATAATTGTTGTAATTTTTTTGGGTTTGCGAAATGTATATTTTTGAAAAATTGTCAATAGGTATGATAGTGCAACTCTAGGTAAGCATGAATAGATGATTTATTACACTTTGTAACGGTGGCACGTTAGTTATTTGGACAACGCTTTGTTTAATACTTTGCTATTTCAATCAGTCAAGAATTACATTCACAACCAGCCTTAAGTGTAAAACGAGCTCCATTACTTTCATCCCAAAGTAGTTAATAATAACTCGATTGAAATTCAAAATTACCTTAAAAAGGTTATTTCCGTCATTGCTAAAGTATTTATAAAATAAATGAACCGCTTTTCTGCCACCGTGAGAACCGCGCGGCAGGCCTAATTAATACATCCGCGCGCTGGGGCCAAAGCCAATAGTCATGAATTCGTGCAACAACAATCAGTCGAAAATTCTTCTCGCCGCCTCCGCACCGCGCGCCAATTGTTCTACTACTCAGTAGCGTTAATTTGTATAGGCGGAGCCGGAAAAACACACGCGTCTAACCTTTCCTCTACCGCGTATATATCTAAGTATACGGCGAACGGAAAGAGGGCCGAAAAAATCTCTGCGCGCAGTGCGCACGCGACAGTCAAAGAGCAACGGGGCAATGGGGCTTGAAGGAGGGAGAAGAAGAAGAAGAAGCCGGAAAAAGGAAGAGGAGGAGTGCGCAGATGCGCGAGCGAGCGATCAGAGAGGAGTCAAAAGAAAGCGCGTGAAAGCGTTACGAGCGCTCGTTTGTCTTACGGGCCGTTTAAGCGGCTGACGGCTCGATCTCTCGTATAGTTATATACCGCCGCCGTACCTCCAGCCAAGAGCAAATTGAAAACGAGGTTTCGGTAGGCGGCCACGTAGCCTTCGAGTGCTCGTCCGTGTAATTCGCGGGATTACAGTTGAATCTTCTTATTTCGCGTGTCGTCTTGCTGATGGAAGTGGATTATTTTCACGGGAGGGTTCTTCATTTAGATTCGTTACGGGTTATTAAGATGTTGTGATTGTTCGGTTTATTGTGGCAGTTAAAATTAGTTTTATAAATTGAGAGTAATTTCATTTTTCAATTTCAAATTTAAACACTGAATTCTGATTCATTAAAGTTTAATCAAAGTGACAATGATATTATACTATTGGAACATAAAATTAAAATTAACTATAATCATTTCCAGACTTTTGAAAATCATCGGCACGAGGATCGGCGCCGACACGTCTAGAGCGCGTGCTTCCGTTCACACTGGGTGTGCGGCGTCCTTATATGAAACCTGTCGGTGTGGACTCCGCCCCTCGAGAGACCGGCTCCTTGAAAAGGACGCGCCTTTCGGCGCTTTTTTACGTGAGAAACGTGCCCACGATTTTCCTCGGCTTTCTCTGATCCCTGATCGATCGCTGAGGTCGGCCTCGTTGACGCGTGGTCCCGATCACGTGCTCCTGTGATCGATCGGGAATCTTCGTGATCTTTCTCGGTGCGCGCTGGTTCGGTGTACTTTCTTTCCACTGTTGTGTTCGGCCAGTGCATGTGCGGGAATAAATTTTTCGAATTTTATGGAGATGTGGGTAGAAGATGTTAAGGATTTGGCGTATTATGGGAATATATTCAAAGATCATAAAATGCCATTTTCGTTCGAATCACAGCCCGCGTAAAAAAAAAGTTGGTGTAGGCAATATATTCATGCAAAAAGTATTGGCGATGGGTGGCAATTCTATTTTCTTTTGCATGGGAGTATATTGTAGATGAAAATTATTTCAAACAAGTAGGTGATTAATAATTTTGGAAATATCGCTACCAACGGTACGATCCCTGACAGCTTTCACGAAGAAAATATTTTCCCACTTAGAAAGTGGGGTACAAAGGGGCCGTGTCTTGTTCGGATAAAGTTTATTCACCTAAGTATTTTCCATTCACCAAATCAGACTCTAAATTCTTCCCATTAACCATATACCCACCTGTACCTGCCAAAGCACACACACCCGTAAGCTACGACAAAGCCATCACTTCTCTCTCACCTCGCGACCTTATTTGTACTGCGATGAAAATCAAAACCACTAATTTCCGTCTTTCACATCGTCGCGCGTATATGCGATCGGCGTGGCACGAAAGTGCTGATTAATATAAAGCAGAAACATATCAATCTTATTTACCCTGAAGAAAGTCACTCTCGGGACACTTCCTCACTCTCTGGCGCAGAGCTATTCGAAGGAACAATATTTTCACGTCGACCCCCGCATGATTTTCGAGATGAGAGAAAAAAAAGAAGCGATTGAAAGCTGCTTCTTCTTCACTCGAGTGAGAATATCACACGGCAAGTGAATCACCGCAGCGGCTTCCTTCCCAACCTGTGTGCCCGCGCGTATACGCTGTTATATACGTGCTCACGAGAACGGGCAAGAGAGAGAGAGACGTCAGGGTCCCAAGAAGCCGTATCCCTTTCAAAACGCTCCCAATCGACGATGACGGCGATTTCGTGCAGCGAGTCACGCGTACGGATTTTAATATGCGCGCGCGCGTCGATGGGGCCGCACAGCGCTCGGAAAAATGAAAATAAATCGAGGCCCCGTGTATACACATATATATGGCTCTCGGCAGTGACACGGCAAAATGTCGAGCGTCCGTGCTGCTCTGGCCTCTTGGCATAATGCGCGAGCTTCTATCTCCCGATTGAGAAAGAGGAGTGAAGAGAGAAAAATCAAACAGCGAGACAGAAAAATATAGCTGGAGACGGGAGAAGAGGAAGGGAGGAGGAGGAGGAGCAAGAGGGAGCATTGTGAGTTGGTCTGGGCTGCCAGCGAGGTGGAATAAAGACGTACTTTGTAAGAGGAAATGCCTGCCGGTGATAAAGGAATTTATTAAACGTACTGTCAGAACTACCGAGCGCTCGGCCAAATGTGATGATTTAATTTTGTCAGTGCTTTTGTGTGAGAGGTGGTTGCTGTATTCGTGGACGACGGAAAATTGTTTATAATTTGATATTTAGTGATTAAATATCAGGATAAAAGGAGAATACTATTATCAACAATTCATTTGTTATTACATACCTATCTAAATCATTTTTGTAAATGAGCCTGCAATGAAATAGAAAGTAAATAAAAGAACTTAACGAGCCATAAAGATTTAAAATAAATTTCACGAAACGTTACCTTATTTTATACCGATACGTATTTTCTTTGAAAATACAAATAAGCTAATTTTGAGGCATTCAAAGGCTCTGTGATCCTAAAATTAAGTATCAATTAGCTTTGTTTTTGAACCATTCGAAGATCTATTTCCATCTCAGAGTTGAAGTTAATTCAAACTTTGTAGGTAAAATATAAATTTAGGGTTCGTCTGTTGTAAAATCTATTTTTTCAGAAACATTTTATCCATTATTTTTGTGAAAAGTGTATTGTTTTCATTTTGATTTTATATAGTTAATTAAATACAGTTTATTCTGACCAAATATTTCAGCCATGCATATAATTGAAAATATTTTGAACTTTAATTTATAAAATTCATCATTTAATCATAAAAAGATGTGCAGATTTTTATAGAAACTTTATTTTCTCGATAGAAGGCGCTCATAAATACAGCGAGTATAATATTGAAACTATTCCATCAAACTTCATTATTCGAAAACATATAGGAATTGCTTCATCGATTTACACACTAACCGTCTAAAGGGCTATAACCCTACAATTAAGCAATTCGAATATTCAGACCACTATATTGCCAAATTACATCTCGAATTCTCCACACTCTACCACGAGAATCGATTACAGAACGACGAGAGCCAAGGCTACTCACGGAAAAAGTCAAGAAAAAAAGCCCGCAACGCACGCGCACTCGTGTCCAAGAGATATCTCTTTCGCTTTTCACTGCGCGCGAGAGACGCGCTCACCCGCCTCGTGTGTCTATATAATATGCGCGCTGAAGTGGCCAATGGGTCCTCGAGTCGCTCCTTCGATCCCGCTCTCTTGCGAGCGCTTCATTCATCCGTTCATTCATTCGTCCACGCGTTCTCCTTGTGCTATGGACTTCTCGTCGAGTGGAATACGCGACGAGGAGTGGATATCTTGCGTTGGAATTTCGGTGCTGCGCGCGCCTCTCGCTTTTTCTTCGTCCCTTCGTTTTTCGTTTTCTATTTTTGGTGTGCCAGTGCGCGGCCGAGGATAATTCTCTTTTTGATCGCCGCGCGAGTTCTACGAAAATGTCGATGATTCGCGCGTCGGTTTCTGAGTAAGGATGAAATTGTAATAATTTCTTGGAATGTATATTAACAATGCATTCCAATAAGACACTTTTAGAGGTTTCCTATTGATTATTGGTTTTGAAATGCGTAGATAAAAAAAAAATGCTGATGGGCAGTAGTAGTGAAATTTTGGCAACAAAACCATCAATGACAATCTTACTCTACAGAGTATCGAAACACAGTAACAAAAGAGATGAACGGAAAAAGACGTTAAAATTATAATAAGAGAGTTTGTGACATACTACACTGTTGAAATATACTCATGGTATACTATGTAAAGATACGGAAATGTTATAAAATCGTGTTAACGAATGCCAGCAATAAACAAGAGAACATGGTTCTGGAATGTCGACTTGTATACTTTGTTATCGTATCTCTTGTTGTCAGATGTCGTTGTCATCTTCAAAGGACCGTGTCTCTTAATTTTATTGCTCCACAGTGCTCTGACCCCTCGAATTGAAAATGTTTATTCCGAATTTTCACTCCACCATACCGCACGTATAAATAAAATAAATTTTTTCTTTCGATTCCACGCTATCCGGCCTATATATCTATTTTTCGAAGTAATAATAAACTACTGGCCGAATGAAAGCAAGCGTTTTCGCGAAATTGTTTTTCCCGCAGCTAAAAGAACGATTTCGCGGGCAAAAAGCTGAAAGTGCGGCCGCATATACAGCATTGAAAAAAGGAGAGACTGAGAGGCACGCGAAAAAAGGTATAGAGACAGAAGCTCGCACTCTCCGCTCGCGCGCGCGCAGAGTGGCAGTGTTGACTTTGGCTTGGAGCCTGGGCGTTTAGGTGGCAGAACGGATGGAAATATCGGCCGCGAAAATAATTCGGCGGAGCGAGGCTTTCTCGCATAGCACGAGACTCGCCGCGTTATATGTCGTCGTGTGCAGCTGCTGCAATTTTCCGGCCGATCGAGCTATCTTCCTCTCCCCTTTTTTCCGGCTCTCGCGAAAAATAGACAGAATGCACGGGGTATTATATATCGTTGATCTCGTTTCGCGTGATTTACTTTAGTGCGCGAGTATAAAGCGTTGCGAAAGTTTACGATCGAAGGAGTCTTGCGTGGACGTTAATGAATTGCGGATGTTCCGAGGCGATTAGAGATTTATGATTTATTAATGCGCGAGGATGATGGGTGAGAGGATAATTTGGGAAATATGAAAATAGGTGTGGGTCGGTGTGTGCGTTTGATTTAGTTAAAATGTGAATTGATTTTGAATTATATTGTAGATAAAAATTGACAAGATTCATATAGAAATAAGATAATTATTAAATATAATGCCATTATAATTAATAGCAATTATCAAATGATTGATTTAATTTATGTGGTTATACAAATTTAAATTTCTGTCGGTAAAATTAATATTTTAAATGTAATATGTCTATATAATTATTTCAGTATGTGATAGGGATTCTACTGAATATTGCAAACAAGTAAAACTCGTATAGTCAAAAGATCTTAAGTTTTCGTCAATTCGATAACGGGTGAAAGACCTATCGAGCACAGAAAAAGAACCTCGCGAGCTCTGTTTACCTTCGCTAAGCCATAAACAGTAACAGCGAGCGCGCAAAGAAGACAGATCTTCATAGGGGGAAAAGAATAATCTAAACGCTTATAACGCGGCGAAGCGAGGGAAGTGTCGGTAGTTTACACGTCGGCTTCCCATCCCGCGTCGCCGCGAGAGGTGATGTATTTTCGTGAAAGGGCTGCTGCTGCTGCAGCGCCACTCCCGAATTCCAAAAACTCCCGAATTATAACGGATCTCATCTCTATAAACTACTCGCGTGCGCGCGCGGTTTATAGAAGATACGGTCGATATATTGGCTTTCCACGAAATTGGGCACCGTTTGGGAGGAAAAAGTCGCGGGATTTCTGGAAATTATTCGGCCTGCACGCTGACTTTTTTCTTCAATATTGTTTCAGAGTTGCGCCGTTTGGTTTTATTGTGCTATTATCGTGTCCGAATTTGAGAGCAGAGCGGAGATTCCGGTCTGTTTATTGAAATGTCGTTTGGTGAATTTATTAGATTTTGCAAGACCAAATTTATGTGCAGCTAAAGAATGTGATTTTGAAGTGAATTGTTAAAAATTGGAATTGCAGATTTGATTTTCGTCTACAATTAAATGACTACCTGATGAAATATGTGGAAAATTGTATACAAAAAATTTAACATTTAAAATTCTTATATGCAAAAATAAAATGAATCATAATCCATATAATAAAAAGGTGCCATATAATAATTGCATTGATTCGAAGAAATAAAAGAATTATGATTGTATATACATACAGACCGAGTAAGTTTATGTACAAAACAGTTTTCTTCTAACAATTCAATTAATATATAAATATCCATTCACAAATACAATACAATACAATCCTTAGATATTGTATCTTCCAAAGACGCCAGTCTAAGAAAATCCCTCAATGTCTCACCAGTCCCGCATTACCGTCACAAGTGCCACAATAATAACTCTTGGAAGCGTGAAAAATCGGTGCACCGCGCGCAATCTCCGACCCGACCCGCGCCCAAAAAGCGCAACGCTTGCGGAACGTGGGAAAAGCGGCGCGCGCGCACACAACCCTCGCAAAGCAAAAGGGTATACGCGTACATTATATACCTCGCAGGCTTGTGTGTGTCCCATTCACCTGTCAGAGCTCACTCCTTCTTCTCCCTCTTTATTCCTCGGTCCTCCTACCAAAACACTCTTCTCGCTCGCTCGCGCCCGCACTTTGACTCGCACCATTCGGGCCGCAGGCTTACTGTAATCCTATTTGACGCCCGGCCGGTATTGTGCGGCGAACCGAGAACGTGACCGAAATTATTTACCCGTTTATTATATAGGAAAAATCGAAATCGCGTCGCGAGTTTCTTTGACCTCCTTTTCGCGCGCGCGCGCGCGCAAGAGCTTAGTCTCTGGGCCTTGTCGAAACTCAACGCGCGAGCTGGTTTCCGAACGGGTGATGGTTCGTATTATGGGTACTTATGTGATGCGAGGGATATTAGAGCGCTTTGTTGCGAGAACGCGCGCGCTGCGTGATGGCTTGCGCAAAGGATCGATCGCGAGATATGATGGAAGATTGATTGGGTTTTAGCGTCGTTGTGTGGTCTTTTTTATTCGGAGCGTTGAGTTGTCGATTTCGTTTCGTAGATGGAATTGTTAATGTAGCTATTATTTAAGTTTAATTTTGTAGAGATACACAAGGGTATTTTGTTGTTAGATGTATGCAAGATTTATGATCATTAGTTATTTGTTGAAATAATTTTAAAATAAAAATTCCATTATTATAGAGAAAAAAAATATAATACGATAAGAAAAATTGTACAGCTATTATATTAAATTTAATTTTAAAGAATATGTATGTAAGCGGTCAGATCTAAATAATATTACTCTATACTATGCCGTTAATATATGTATAGTAGTACACAGATAATGATATTTTTTATAAGTTTCTTTTGACTACAAAAACTTTCAGTCGAGTAACAATACATTCTTAAGTTTTCAAAAATTCACTAAATCACTCAAAGCTACCGAAACGTCACTTTGTTTTCAAAATCTCACAAAACAGAAAAAAAGCAGCAGCTCTAACGATAAATACGCCATTCGTCAAGTTACGCTTCGGTCACACTTTTTTTCGATCGAAACGGTCTACGCGTTCAGCGCGCTGTCTCTCTTCCCTTCTCTCAAAAAATTTTTTCCTCTACCCACGCCCGTCATAAAGACCGCAAGACGGCCCCGAGCGAAAGAAGAATCTCTCGGTCGATCTTCGAAAGACATGTCGCACACATGTGTGGCTCGTGTAGTCCAACAATGCACGTGCGCGGCCCCCATGGGTCCCGTGATAAAAACCGGAACCGGATGGCCCATCAGCCTAAGACAAAAGGGATCGAATGGGCGGTCCGTGTAGTGTTGCGCGCGGTACGGAAAATATCCCTCTATAAATCCTCGCGTTCAGATTTTCCAATTTTTTCGGTTCGGGTGTACAGTGTACACGCGAGGGGCAACGTTTTATTTGCGTAGGTACTGCGTTGATATTAGATTTGAAAAAAATGTTTTTATTGTGATTTCTCAGGATCGTGCTCTGGAATGGTTTTATGTTTTATTATTATTATTATTATTTTTATAACTTTATTCTAGGTTACTGGCTAAAAAAGATAAAAGAAGCATAGAGTTCAGCATTAACATCGAGATTTAAATTACTGCATTATTATTACAGTCGCTTAGTCGATACAGTAGTAGGTATGAGTTATCTCAACTGTCAATACATTATAGACTAGGAGTAGTCAGTCATATGTAGATTAATAGAGTATATACAAGGGGTCAATTGTTTACAGGAATATTATCAACAATCGGTGGGAGGGCGACGAAATGTTAAATGCAAAATGTTAAGACAAGGCTTCAGGCTTCAAACGAAAACCACGACCCAATGCTCTTAAAAAGCCAAAGGTGTTTTGAAGGGACCGAAGTCAGGCATGATAGAAAAGGGAGTGACTAGGGCATGTACGCGCCACTTCTACAATTTGGCGAAAAGGAGATAAATTAGTTTGTAAGTGAATGAAGGCGTAAAATAACGCCAACCAATCAGGTAATTTATTGTGCAAGATATTTTACAACTTGGACAGAGAGAAATTAATTAGTGTTTAAGACGATAAAGGCGTAAAATCACGCACAGCCGGTCAGGCTATTTTTAACAAGAGTAGGGGTAAATAACGCCATTGAGATGTACAACTTCTTTTTTGTTGAATTTTTGTTTTGTTAATTGTGTGATAGATGAATGAATGAATAAAACAGATGAATAAACGGTGGGGTGGGTGTAACTTGACCACTACTGTTTGTTTACAAGCAGTAATGAGGGTCCCAAGTCCATGTAAACGAGGAGGGCACCCACCTTTGTAAATGATGTTATGAAAAAAATTTTCGATTTTGGAACGTTAGTTAGGCTGTGTATGTATGTGCTTGTGTGTGTGTGTGTGTGTATTGATAAATAAATTGATAAATAAAATCGATTGCTGGAATATAGAATAAAAATGCAAAAAAAATTTATACTTGTTTTAATTTCAATATAAGAAGGTAAACACCAAAAAACATAATTTAAAAAACCAAACTAATTTTTTCATTACAATATTTCAACGCCAACAATTAAAATGAATAGGGCGAGATACATTCATTTTTACATTCCTCGACAAATTTTTTTCTTACAGTCTGACTCTTCTCCCACTCAACTAGAAACATTCCCGAAACGCTGCCGCCGATCCCCAAGGAAAAAATCCGACACTCTCCCTCCGGACAAGTGTCGGATGCGCGCGTTTACCGTATAACACAAACAAATGTCACACGCCTCGTTTCCCCCCGCGCTAAACAGCAGTTATACAAACCGGGGCATCGACGGTCCAAACGCAGAGTTTATCTGTTGATGTATTTTCGGCCGCGCGGCTATGATGAATACATAGATATTGTGCTGGTAATTTGTTGCGAATCTATTTGTTTGTCTATGAGCGAACAAGTTGCGTTGGGACAATTTCGCAGCCAAATTCGCTTTTGATTTCCCAACTGCTTTCGCACAGCTGAGATCGCACCTAATTTTTTTTAACTCTCACATGAAAATTATTGCTCGAGTTACGAGGCTAACCGCAGCTTCGCAAGGAGTCCAGCAAGAGTTTGGTATTTTTTATGGTCACTTGTTCGTGAAAAATGTTTGTTAATTGGGAAGCGGGGTGATGTTGAAATTATACGTTTGTTCTTGGAAACATTTGACATTTTGCTAGCGCTGGAAATAGTATCGTAATTATAGAACTTATAGCTTTCGCTTGGTTACTTTTGCTCAATGGTAGACTTAAAAAAAAGACGAAAAAATAATGTTTTTTCTTTGAAAAAAATGTTGAAAATCAGGCCAAAAACACTAGAAAAAATGGCTGTAAATGAGTAATTCAGGTACCGGCCAGAGTCATTAGTGTGTAGAATAACGTTTTCAAAATTTCAGCGTAATCGGTTCGATTTTTTTTTGCTTCGAGAACCCTTTTTTCACATTATATTGTTTCTCAAATTATAATGTGTGAAGTGAACATTGTAAAAAATTGGTATTATATATAAGGCATAACAAAAATGCCGGAGCCATCTTAAGTTAAAAACTTAATTTTTTTTAAGTGAAATGCAAACAAAGATTTTAATAAACCATTTCCACTTACTAGACAACATTCTTTTATCATGTTATAAGCACGCACAGGTTCACTTTGTTCTAATACTACGCGAATCGCAAATATATTTAATTGCGTCGCATCGCAAGTACTTTTAGCTATATAGTTTTTAATTGGCTTTATTGATTTCTGTCTATTGTTTGATATAATTAGTTTTGTTTATACTTTGATTTATCAATTAAGTTCAGTAACCATCTAAACGATTGGATCGAGACTGCACGACGCCACAAATAGCCCCTGGTCATTCCTCCTCGTAAACTTTTTATTTGATTTAAACCATAAGCTCAGATGCCCCGTCGTCGATGAGCGTACTAAATAAATACGTTTATAATTTCCGCACCTGACGTGCGCGCTATCCCGGTAGCTCCTTTCGATTCATCGTCACGTCTCCCTCTCGCTTTATACGCTTCCACACCCCGCGCGCGCGGAGATCCACTTCGTCACGGGATAAGACGCGTTTATATCCGCGCGGGCGAAAGGTGTCTTAAATAAATACGCGAGGAGGAGGGAAGCCAAGCGACGGATGCCTCCTATCATTCGACAGACGTGGTATGTCGAGAGAGAAGCGAGAGGAGAGGGGGGGGGGGCGAGACGAAGAAAGATGTGTAGAGAATGACGAAGAAAGGAAGTGAAAAGGGATAGTGTGAGAGATTCAAAGGATTCGAATTGTTAAAAAGAAATTATTTTTATTGTGGATTATGTGTATTTGATTTGATTTGATTTCATCGTGTGTTGAATATTGGTTTTTACCTGTCTTGCATCGCTATTTTTATAGAAGTTCGAAGCGTCAATGATGATGCGTTGACACGTTCAAATGTTCACAACTCCTCTTTTCCAAAATTGTATACTAATTATTCTTTTGCGAACGGTGAGGATTCAGTTAAAGTGTTTCTGTTTGCAAGAGATAATGGCCAATGATTTGTATGAGTCGGAGAAATTTTGATTTTTCATAAATTTCAACCATGTATAATAAAAATAAAATGAAATCGATTTTGACAAAATAACCACAGTAACGTATACTTGAACAATAAATAATGTGAATAAATCTTATGAAACGTAGAAAAGTTACATAAATCAAAGAGTAATATAGAGAGAAGCAGAAAGAGACTGAGCGAACAAGAGAGAACTTTTAACTCGAGATGACCATGCGAGATTGACGCCTACGGATTATAATTCGTCGGTTGCGTTGGGTGGTTCGTGTATAGGCACTTACGACGTTACACGCGCCCGACACATGCCCTCTTCGAACGTAAAAAGAGAATGCACAATCTCGCTAGAAGTTGCGTTAACGCGCGTGCGCGCGCACAAAGGCTCCATTGTTGTCCGTCCTAAAGGCGCGCGCGTGCCTAAAATTATTAAAAATAACAATCTTCATTTGAGAGTTTAATTGATTTAATAAAAATCATATTAGCGAAATAAACGATAAGTCCAGTAGTCTTTATAAATATTTTCATAAGTATGTTTGATTTTATTAACAGACATTGGCAGATATTTTTGGAACTTAAATCTGCTTCAATGTCGATATTGGAGAGAAACAACTGACAGAGAGTATTAAAGTTTTATGTTTGTATAATTTATTTATTGCTTCATGTTTGTAGATAGGTGTACTATTTTTGAAATCTCATACGATATACTTTTTCAAACTGAATCAGTTTTATTAATAAAATAACATACATTTAAGTATGACAGAATATATTTCAATAGTAACATGTTTCTATTCTATGATATATTTTTATAGTTATACATATTTTCTGTTATTAACATTTTCATGAATCCTTAGGAAGTGTTCTGAACTACAATTATTAGAAATTCGAAATACCATTTTTTTATCCAGCAATTATTATAGTTTTCCAGTTGAAATTCATCAAAAAATTCAGTACACAACAATGCACAGCTACATTTTATTGTCTTAACCACGTACGCTTGAATACCTCAGCCATCCTTACTACCGATAATCGCGATTATTGACATCCAGCGCAAATCCACCAGCAGTCGGCAAACACCGCTGCATCGCCAATTTGGGCCTCTTTCTTTGGGGGGAATTCCCTCTGACTCTCTTACGCGACGACTCTACGACGACGGTGGCAACAAACGCGCTCGTGCCGATTATTCCCTTAAAATATGCAGCTTATGACCTCGAAATCTGGAAAATGCCACCAGCAGCAGAGCCAACGGGGAGCTCTGGGCGCACGATTTTCGGAAGTTCATCTGCGGATTATGACGTGCATTATGCCAGAGGGAATAAGGACTCGTGGCGAGTCGCGTGCGCTGACCCGGAGGAGAGACCGCCCGCCGCGCAACGTTTAACGGATTATCCTCCGAGGTGCCATCGTGTCAAAACACACCGGTTGTGTGTGTGTGTGTGTGTTACTGTGCTGGTGCCAAGCCGCCAGGAACGTGTGGCTTGACTTCGCTAAAGGTCCCCGAGATGGTAGAAGATTTTTCGAGTTAAACGGAAAGAGAGAGAGAGAGAGAGAGAGAAACTTTTTCGGGGCTGCGGGCTTACTTCTTTAACGGCATTACGTAAGTCAAGTCGAAAAAGTCGCAACTGCGGTGATCTAGTTAGAAAGTTACTTTTCTCATTAGAATTATAGTAACGATTTCTTTTTCAAATAAGGTAGGTGATTGGATTTAACGATCTTTACTTTTCATACAAATCTTTTTTTTTATACAAAACTTACAACACCATAATAATCTGTTCGTCTAACACCAGTTGACGTGCGAAAACCCATAATATGGCTTTAAACATATAGTCGTAACGCACTTGTTAATTTTTTCAGTTGGAGTTTTGTATTTC